>AYJT01042601.1:0-20602 GCA_001278415.1 Ocimum tenuiflorum
AGGGAATTCGTGGCTGCCGTCGACTGGAGTGACTTTTGTCTCTGGGCTTTGAAGAATTAGTTACTGCGATTGGATTTTGCATGTAAAAAAAGGTGAAAATTTTATTGGTTGCAGATATAGTTAGAGTTTTGGAAATTGTATGTATTTTGTATTGCTGCTTTAAAATGCTTGTAATCTATAACGTGACAAAAATATGTAAATATACGTCTCCTTTTATCGATGCGTCTTCGTTCGTTTAGGTTTACTCTGGGAAATTTTATTTTACTTTTTAAAAAAGTGTTTGTTTAAAAATAAAAATATTCAAAATTCATCTTTATTTTTTGATTCTACCAAAAAAAATAATTTATCGTAATTTTTTCAAGTATTTCACTTACTTATCTAAAGTGAGCTTTAAGTAAACGGAGAATATTTATTTGAGTGTCGGACTAGGGCACAAAATAAATGATCATCAAATAGATTTCTATAGTTTATGAGAGTAAAAAGTGTGATTGAAGCTCGAGTTTAATAATATATTAGTACTTGTGTGTATCGTGTCATATTCTCAATTGATGATTTGGATTAAGTTAGTCTTGTCGTTGCAATTATTGAGAACAGCATTTATTACATAAAAGTGCATTACAGATAATTTGGATATCTGCATCAAAGATTTTATCATCCTTGCAAAAGGATAACTTAACCACTCTTTTGAAGCATGCGATCGTAATTTCAATAATTTTCCCGTGATTGTGTCTTCAATCAAATCACACCATAGATAAATGCCTCATTTTCTTCTGATTAAGTGGTTGGAATTATTTGCATTAAGATACTAGCAAGTCGAGATTAGTTTTCGACTTTCTTGGCATTAAAAGCTGGACTAATTTTTGTTTTTCAAAAAACCTTACTTCTAATTATGATATAAAATATATACTGGGGATGAATGGAGTATCTTGTGATCAAATGTCACAATTTCGAATATATCCTATGTTTGCCAACTTTATATATAATAAATGCATATAATTCGTGTAAAATTTTACAAGTTCGTGTATATTGATTTGATCAATTAGAGTAATACAATCTTTAATATTAAGTATTAAAAAGCATGAAATGGAAAAGTAGAGAATTTTAATTCCCTCCAAAATACTACCATTAAAGCCCAAATTTGAGTCGCTCAAAAAGAAAAAGGCCCAAATAAGAGGCTTCTTACTCGAGAAGCTTCAATTAATCCTCACAAAAATCAAAATCCCCCCTAATATTTTGGCGCCTTCGCAAACCTTTTCAAATACATCTCTCCCAGTCTCTGTCTCTCTCTGGATGGAGCAACAGGGGAAGAGTAGGCAGTTGCAAGAACAACCAGAGGAATCGGAAGATATTCAGCCGGGCCCTTTCCCTGTTGAACAGCTCCAGGTCCACCATCTGCATATACTTCCCCGATTTTCTTGAGCTTTCTGTTTTTGGATTTTTAGGTTTCACGGCATTACGTGTTCCAGTAGGTTTTCTGTTGATATATGGAAATGTAACTGCAAATTCTGAAGTTCCCACCTTTCCTTATTAAGTAGAAATTTGGGGGGTTGCGTTTCTTGGTTATTGGGTGGTCTACTTCATCATGTCTGGGAAGAATATATTTCTTTGACGGCGGCGAATCTCTTTCTGATATTTTAGCATTGGATCTCATACAACTTCTTTCAGAAAAGGGTTCTTGTTTGGGAATAGGGAGAATTGTTGGGTTTCATAATAATTCTTGAATCAAGAACTTTTTGGATTTCTTGAAAATTGCTATCATCTTTTAAGTTTTTTAAATCTTTTTGGGCTCTGATTGTTGCTTTCCTGTATTCATTTAAGGCATCTGGCATTGCTGCTATAGACATAAAAAAACTCAAAGACGCAGGGTTGTGCACTGTGGAATCAGTGGCATACTCTCCAAGGAAAGAGCTTCTGCAAATTAAAGGAATCAGTGATGCAAAAGCTGATAAGATCATTGAAGCAGGCATGTTTTCCCCTACAGAATGTGATATTGTTTAACCAACGCTTCTATCATTGTTGTTTTCAAGCATCTCAACTTCAGTTAAAAGCTAACAGCTTTAATTACTTGTTATGATCAACATTTTAACAGCTTCAAAATTGGTCCCTTTGGGCTTTACAAGTGCCACCCAGTTACATGCTCAGAGACTTGAAATAATCCAAATAACATCTGGATCCAAAGAACTGGACAAGATCTTAGAAGGTAGGTTTTTGGGTGATCATAATCTAAATGTATCAGCCTTCAACTGCACATCCTAATATGATTTGTCTTTTGACAGGAGGGATTGAAACGGGTTCCATAACTGAATTATATGGGGAGTTCCGCTCTGGAAAGACCCAATTGTGCCATACACTTTGTGTGACCTGTCAAGTAAGATCAGACTAACTAAATAGTGTACTATAGCAAGTCAGCAATTTGTTGAACTTAAGCAGTATTCATCATGACTTGTCAATAGGGCTTAATCAACTTAATATAAAAGATATTCGTGAAGGCAATTTGCCTAAAGTCCCTTGTTCCCTTAAGCATTGTCAGAAATCAGAATTCATTTGTTTTTTAGGATTGGTATATACCAACTTACTAATTTGGGACTGTAATTATAATTCAGCTTCCATTAGATCAAGGTGGTGGCGAGGGGAAAGCAATGTACATTGATGCAGAAGGAACATTCAGGCCACAGAGATTACTTCAAATAGCTGATAGGTGAGGAAATAAACCACTTAGTAATCTATTTTTGTACGTTCTAATTCCATGCAACTGCTCAAAAACATGTAGGTTTGGGCTGAATGGTGCTGATGTTTTGGAGAATGTGGCCTATGCTCGAGCCTACAACACTGACCATCAGTCGAGGCTTCTGCTTGAAGCTGCATCAATGATGGTGGAAACCAGGTATTTCATGGACTGAATCATTTTATATAAACCCGACATTTTTCTCAGTTAACCAATATTGTTGTTCCACTTACTGAGCAGTGGATATAAATGCATAATTGAGTATACTATTCTCTCAGCCAGTTGGATGAGAACAACTTGTATCCTTGCTTGTGATGTATTGCAGGCACATTAAAACTGATTTTTTTTTCCTGAAACTGATTGGTTTTCCATTTTCGAGCTTTGCATGAAGCAGCATCACGTGTTTTGGTTGGTGATAACAATATTTTCTGCGAAATGAAACAATTGTTTTGATGATGCAGGTTTGCCCTCATAGTGGTAGATAGTGCTACTGCTCTTTATAGGACAGATTTCTGTGGAAGAGGGGAATTATCAGCCAGGCAAATGCATCTGGCGAAATTCTTGAGGAGCCTTCAGAAATTAGCTGATGAGGTAGGTAGTTTTGATTCGACGAAATCATTCTCCTGCGCCACAACGGTGGTTGGTGATTGTTGGATGTGTTTGCAGTTTGGAGTTGCGGTTGTTATAACGAACCAAGTAGTGGCGCAAGTGGATGGCTCTGCTGTTTTTGCTGGTCCTCAATTCAAACCCATTGGTGGGAACATTATGGCCCATGCCACAACGACAAGGTTTCTCTCCACTCATTCTTTGAGGTTTTTATTTATTTGTGTGCGTGTTGTGAATGTTTTGACTTGTGGTGGCAGACTAGCTTTGAGGAAGGGAAGGGGAGAGGAGCGTATTTGCAAAGTGGTGAGTTCGCCATGCCTCGCTGAAGCCGAAGCCAGGTTTCAAATATCCACTGATGGAGTCACTGATGTAAAGGATTGATCATGTAATTCAATTCCAGTCAATCATTCACTGTTGCCTTCATCATTTCTGCCTCTACTTTGCATTCAATTTTATGTGGTAACATGTAGGAAAATAAGAAGGAAGAAAGCACTCAAATTCAAGAAAGAAAAGCTATTATTGTCTATATGCAACGCATTTTACAGTTGACTACTAGTACTTCGATTCTGAAAACTATATACGTGAAAAAATGATGCTGGAAAACAGGAGTTCAAGAGAGGTATTGATATGTTTGGAGAGTTTATCTTCCGATTAGGAAGCGTGCGTTGAAGAGAGCCACTGATCAGGAACCATTAGAAAATACGCAGACATAGCTTTCCTGAACCTTTTCTTGTATTGTTTTGGGGAGATTATCGTGGGAGAAGCATTTTTGGGGCCTCCAAGAATTCCCGATGCCTTCACCCAGGTCTCGAGATGCTTGTCCCATGTATATTGTCTCATGAAATCAATAATCCCAAGCACCAGCTCATGTTTTTCCTCGTCCACCCCAACAAGCAGTGAGTAGTCCATCACGTCTATTGACTGGTGCACCATAGGATGGAACGAATTAGTTTTACTTGCTGAGAGATCTTAGATCCATAAAATATCAACGGTGCTAGAAATTGACCAATCTACAGTGCTATCTGAAAGTGAAACTATAAGATATAGGTGTGCAGAGAAATTTGAAGCTTACAGCAAGAAACGAAGTGTCGTTCCACACAGCTCTCTCTAACAGACGTTTTGCGTTGGTTCCCAAGAAAATAGGGGAGGTTGGCATAACTTCTATCAGATTCTGATCAAGCAAGACTTTATTGCTTCCGCTTGAATCTGGATTATACCTTGATCGAGCCGAACCTTTAAGGTCATACAGTCGGGTGATATTGCGTCTGAAAAGAAGATTCTCCATCACCAAAACATCCATTCTCGACTCTTTTCCTCCTTTCAAGTGTTTTGATGTAACCTTCACGTGAACAGCCAACAAAACAATAAGCTATTTCAGAGTCCAGCAGAATTTCTGGGGAAAGCCAAAAGCATGTGCAATGTGATTTGAAAGCACTGAAAGCACAGCAACATGAAAAATATGGCATGTTTGTGTTTTTCATTAGAAAAGATATGCAGTATCATGCAATGTATTTCAAACACGCATGCACAAATAATTCCAAAAAACCCATCTGGTACCTGATAAATGCCTAAGATCTTTGCTAGGCACGTCGGACATCCAACATTTATTGAATCAGATAAGTACTTGAAATAAGACGGTGCAAACTTAATAAATGACTCGAGCTCTGTCTTAGTAACTTGTTTGATTATAAATCTGTCATCCAATGTTTTGGCAAAAAAGACATTGCTTTTACCACCCTGTGCACCCCACTTCTTACAGCGACTAAGAGAGCGGACAAAATCTAACTCGCTCGGGCAGCAAGTTTTCCTCAAGGCCTCAAACTGCTTAGGAAAATAACAAGTTACAGAATACTTCACCTTCCCTGGAGGACCATCATCACTGAAAGATATTCTGGAATGCAAAGAACTTGGAAATAGAAGAGAATCTAAACCCGAAAAAGTCCGAGATCCAGATGATAAAATGCTTTCACCAGCAGAACCAATACTCTTCATGGATTCAAAAAGTGACTCGTCAAAAGAATTAAGTGAAAAAAAATTAACAGAATCGAATATCGAAAATGAAGATGAGGATTCCAAAGAATTTTTCTGTTTATCAGGTTCTTCTCCCATAGAGTTCTGATACTCTGGTGACACCAGAGCATATGAAATGATGCTAGTGGGCTCATCATCATATATTGGCACTACAGCGTCACTACAAGCTGTAGGTAGCAGTAGTCGAGCACCGCCCATATGTATCACTTCTCTAAATGATGAGATATATACCGGATTATACTCGGTAATTTTGCTAAGCTTCTGAGAAGTTGAAAAGTTCTTGTTGAGTGACTGATACAGTGTTAAAAATGGTGTACTCAGCCAACTCCTGGGGTTTTCTAAATCACCAAGCCTCTTTGCAGGCAATCCAGAAGATTTAGAGTCTTCGCCCAGAAACCGATCGCTTTTACACCTGCCAACAACTGGTCCTCCACTGGTTGAAGTAGTACTTGAAGACTCTCCTTGATGTGTGTTAGAAGATGAAACGGTCTTGTCTTCAGAATACACAGTTTGTGGCTGATGATCCCCTGACCATACAGTATCTAGATCATCAGATGTATTTTCTATTATCTGCCCCTCTGATCGAGCCCTTCGCACAGTTTTACCATACTGTGGGATGTCTGACCGGTTACTCAAATTTGTGTCTGAAGGACGATATGGGTTGGCAGCCTCTATATTGCTCGAGGCCCGATCTATATCTAATCCTTTATGAATCTCATTCAGTCGGGTACTCTTGCAATCTTCTCCCTCGTTAGGCATCACATGAGCTAAAGAAGAACCCCAGCTGCTAAACCCTCGATTGAAACTGGAAACCACTTCCACCTCTGATTGCTTCTCCCTGAGATTGGCAGGCGTCTCTTTCAATATTGAACCGCTCAAATTTTGAACATTATAATTGGGAAGATGTATTAACCGTTGGTCCCAGACATAAGATTGAAAAACTAGCTGCCTTTTTATGCTGTTGATCTCAAGAATGTCCATCACCGGTTGACCATAATTGACTTCCTTTTTAACCACGCACCACAATGATTCCTAAACGAAATGCATTGTTCAGTAACACAGAACATAAAGGAAATCTAATTTTTTACACTTTCATTTTTTTTACTTTATAAAATGAACTTAATAAGGGATTAGAGAACTAGTAGTTTACCAAACTCAGTCACAAAAACAAAGCCAAACTAGAAATAATTTTTGAAAATATTCATGGATGGACGAAGGGCAATAGTTGTATCTAGGGAGATTTCATGTAACCTCAAATTCTTTTATTTCCTTCTGAAGCATCAACTCCAGTTCAGCAATCAGTTTTCTAGGTTCATCTGCTCTTTTGCTAGCATCATTCTTCAGACTATCTGATATTTGATGCAGCACTTCCAGAACTTCAGTGAAAAGGAGATCTGCCTTGCTGCTGACCTGAAGTAACATCAAAAACAGCTATGAAATTGCAAATTACAGAAAGCAGATAAAGAATAAGCAGATTTTCCATATCATCTTACATCATCAAATTCTTTCTGTATCCACTCCTCTTTGTAATAGTTGAATTCAAGCTTTGGTAGCGGGAGATACACGGAGTGAACATTGATTGGAGCATACCGAAAACATGCAACCATCATCCCAAATCTGCATGATAAATAACTATGTCAATAAGATAAAGGCAACAATTAAAACAAAATTGTGTACATGAAAATAAAGCACCAATTTAATGTTGGATGAAAGCTGTTAAAGCAGTATTGAAAATCAAACAGCGGTCTTGTACTATGATTCTCACATAAATATGAAAGAAGTGCCACTCCTTATTCTGAAAGATATAGCACGCATGAGATCTAACTACAGTCCTATCAATGACCCACCACTCCACCTCTCCGAAAAGGGAATACAAAATAAACATGAAGTCAGAATTTTTAGAGGCAATCCCTTTATTAATGTGTCGGCATGAGATTCCTTAGGGACTTAACATGGAAATGACTGAGAAAACCAGATCATCTAATGAGACTTTTCCATTTCTTTCTCCCAGAACATACTTCTACGCATAAAATACATACCCATAAAACCGAAGGCAATCTCTATGAAGGGAATGGCCGCAGCTAGCAACTCTGCTTGCAGCCGCATGGTTTGAAAAGCTGAGTTCCAAGAATTTTCCAAAAGACAAACCCCACGCAGCATCTGACATAACAACTCTTTTTGTGGCTGGAGGAAAACCATTGGTTTTTGGACATCGTAGGCATCGATGCCACATCCAAATTCTTCCTTCCCTCTCACCTGGCAAAACGAATTCTTGTAGCTTTCTCACAGAGATGGTAAGGCTGCCTTGTTGATGAGTATAGCAATGAACATGGGCTTCTGAAGGCATTTCACATGAGCTACACCGGAAGTTCTGTCAAAAATTTTGTAGAACATGATCCAAATCATCTTCAAAGAGATGTAGTAATATTAGTGATTACATACACATATATAAGAAAACAGTGTACCTGATCAAGCAGATGGTCTCTTAGAAATCGACCCAAGGGTTTATCAAAATTGCCATAGTATTTAATACGAAATAGGTGAGCACGCTCACATACACTTCCTTTCAGCACACATCTTGTTGAAAGAGAGACCAAAATGCTCTGATTATCGGATGGTGTGGGAGGAAACTCATCTCTAAGTGTTTCCAACTCCCTAGGGTGATCAGTTTCATCCTGCCCCGACGGTAGTGACTCAGATTTGTCCAAGTTCAGAGGTTGTCTATTTTCATTACCAGGAGAAAAGCTAAAACCTTGCACTAGCGCACCAGACTCAGATAGATGGTTAGAAGTTAAAGAATCATTTCTCTTCAAATAACCCAATGATTTAGCATCACAACATCCACTGGCATCCAGACAACTTCTGCCCATAGAACAAGTAGCATCAGAAGGCTGCTTCCACTGAGAACCTGATGAGTCAGCACGACACGAGGTAGCATCCACATTTTTAATTCTAGCTTCAGCATTAGGAATTTGAGCAATGGAACCTTTAGATAAAACAGACACTTCATCAGACACTGGGATAACTGATGACTGTCTGCTATCGAGAAACAGAGCATTCCTAGATTGAAATGCATTCTTGGGCTGCATTTGTGCTTGAAGTTTTTCAGTGGGAAGAGAATTATAGCCAGGTACCGTAGATATTGACCGATCAATCGTAGATGGCTGATCTGGCAGTGCCACATTTATTGGAGATTTCAAAGGGAGTTCCGGCAGAGAAGCACCTTCATCGGCAAGAAATGAGGTCTCTAGTGCTAAATGATAAGCAGCAAATACACCATAATGAACTACATGCTTAACTTTCTTCAGCTCATCCCCACTGGCACCCTTGAGCAGAATCTGACTCCCAAAATGATAAAATAAATACAAACTGAAGATTGCCCAAGGACTGGTTAAGAATAGGTAAAACAAAAACTCAAGAGGCTCGAACTTAAAGATCAATTAATTGATTGCGAAGGTACTTGTATGCTAATCCGAACACTAGATTTTCAAATATCAGATATTAGAAAAGTGTTGAAAGTGCTATGGGGAAACCGAAGTCCAAGCAAAGGAAAAAACCCTTTAGCAGAAAACAAAAAATCTGTTATTTAGAATACAAAATGAGCGATTAACCTCTCTCCTAGAACATTTCCACAACAACAAATTATATACAAATGAGCATGTGATCAAGTCCTCACAGAAAATTTTGAGATAACAGGCTAAAGGAGAAAATCAAGATACACTGTTAACCATGCTATCAGTGGCCAAATCACATATATTGAAGTTGATGCAAAACTATTGATATGGCACCATGCATCTGGTTGTATGGAAAGATCATAAGATTCCCTTGCTTGTCATCCAAAAGGAAATAATTTTTTAAATGGAAGTTAGAATTCAGCCACAACTTAACCAGCAATGCTTAGTGCTATTTCTCATTCAAAATTCAGTCACCATTTTTCTTAAGAATGACAAGCATAATATCCTATTTGTGTTCATATAAATGGTTGTAATCACATTTTCTATGCTAAACACGTAAATGAATCACATATAGTCCAAATATTGCATTACTACTAGTCTACCATCTCTCACAATTAAATATTTCAGATATGTTTTGGCTTAAGTTGCTTAGAGTATTGACAGAGAACTGTTTCATTTGGTACACCAATCTCACAAAACATCCAGGACATATCAAAACCCTTTGTTTTTTTCCCTTCATCACATTATTAAAATTACTATTCAACTAGAACATGTGCTTGCAATTCATTAAAGTTTTGAACTTACAGTACATCCTAGCGGCTGGGGGCAACCTTCGAAAAACATGAGTGTCTTCAATAATTTCTTTCCACCTTGTCCAGCAGAACCAAGATCTTCAAGAAATTTTTCCACATGAAATGAGTCACAATATCCCAGTTTAGGTGCAGAAAGACTGTCAAGTGAAGGAACTATTTGGCCCCCACTGCAGCGAGCTATGCGCTCTAAAAGTGGCCTCTTGATGTTAAGAACCAGAGATATGTTCTTGGCAAGAAGATATTCTTGTGCGTATCGAGATACTGATTTTTCGACCAAAACAATGTTTGGGTGGTGTGCGTCAATTTTTGCTACAGCCATTTTCAAATGGTCCATTTCCTGAAACATCAATAACAAAGGCAAACGGCTGACAAAATCAGTACAAGTTAAGGAGATATTTCGTTGTTTATGAATGGAACAAAGAATACGTAATTTTAGGGCATTAGTGCAATGACAATATTTAATTAAATCACAAAGTTAGTCAGTCTCAACCTGCTGTAACAAAGTATCAAAACTCGATAAGTGATTAGCAACCCGCTGGTACTCCAGGGCACCACCAAGCAGTAGAAGTCGCGCTTTACAAATTTTTGAATTCATTCGACGATGAGCCACATTTTTCTTGCAAACGATCCCTTTAATCACCGTACTTGTGAGCAAACAGTAAGAATCTCATCAGAATTTCCAAGTACAAGATGGAAACAGCGGTGCGATTAAATGAGGAATGCAGGATCAAAATTTTCTAAATTTAGAGAGCTAGATGTTTTCTTTCAAGTTAACTCATGAGATTTGTGTCTTCAGGGAATATGAAAGCCAAAATGATTATAAGAAAAGGTTGCAAAAGCAAAATACCCAAGTCTAATCAACGAAAATACTAAGTTCTAGAAGTGTTCATTCAAACACAGAATACATTAAAATCATGCCAGCCATGCAATCCAATGCAAGTAATAGAACAAAATTATATCTTGAAAACCATTGACAGGAAAAAATAATAATATCAGCACTTTAAATATGAGAGCCTACTATGGTAATAGATCAACCATTATAATACTTGGAAACCATTTACATAACAGGAAAATAACCACCATGTGAAAACAGTAATGATGATTTAATTGTAAGGAATATGTATCGTATATGGATTAATAAAGCCAGCTAATATATTTTCATTGATAATCATGTCATAGATAAATAAGTCAAACAATGGTGTGATTCCCAAATGAACTGAAACCAAACAATTCAAATACCTGTCACTCTGATTGTCACAAATAAAGCAAGCTGATTTATTTGATTAATAATCATTTCTAAATGAAAACAATGGTTTTAATTCCTAAATAGACGCACTAAATCAATTAAAATACCTCTCACTTCGATTCCCACAAGCTATGCACTTGACTTTAACATATCCACCAGGATCCATTCCTCCACCCCGGCTTGTATCTGGCTTTAGAAGAGTAGCTGCTTCCCAGGACAATTTCGTAATAATGTCCAACCAACTCTCATGACCAGAAGTAGGAAGGTTTTCAGCCTGCAAAAGTTGAGATATAAGAGTTCTGAAATGTCCATCAACAACTCTTGTCATCGCTTTCCGGTGTTCCTCATTTGATCTATCCCTATTACGATATTCCCCAAATACGAAGCTGCTTGACCTTAGGTAACCCCATTCTCCTGTGGAATCCTCACCAGGGTCATCATCATTATCATCAGATACACAGTCTTCTCTCTCGTCCTCTTCATCTTCAGGCTCTGGAGGAAGCCAGATAAGACCATTATTTTCATAGTCCACAACATCGACATCTACACCATCCATCACATTTAGAGGAGATGTTCCAGATTGAACATGTGTATTCTGTACATCTTCTTCTTTCCTTGTTCCATAGTCCAATGATCCTTGCAGCTCCAAATTTTCAGACACCAGAGCTGAATTATAAGCTCGGTGTGTGCTTTCCTCATCAGGTTGTGCTTCACGAACCTCGTAGATGTGATCAATCTGACAGTAGTTGTTGGTGCCGTAGCCCATGTCTGGGCTTTGTATAGCTGTTTCAGAGTGTGATCTATGAATAGGGTAGTCATCATCCTCGTCGTCACTCCTGGATCACCAATGGCATCATGAACAGGAGATGAATCAATATACATAAAATTGAAGAAATCTATACTATTAAAGGATGCAACAAATAAAATTACAATCTTAGAAACAGTTTCAGAAAAAAAATATATATATATTTAAGGGATATGCTTGAGGCAGGGGAAATGGAAAAATAAACTATGTGAAACGGCAATATATATCATGACACTGTATAAGGAATAAAATATACCATCGAGAACATGAAAAAGTTGAGCATATTATGCATGCAAATAACTGCAATATATTGCCGAGAACAACAATAAACCATGAGTTATGAGAGTGAGACCCCTACACAGGACCCATTTAAGAATACAAAGTGATTAAAAGGTAACACAAAACAATTGCATAATATAGGATTAATCAAGATGCAGCAAGTGAATCAGGCAAAGAAGACGGTAATGCCATTTTCCCAATCATGTCGTGTAAAAGAGAAGGAATGGAATGATTTTCTCAGCATACCTGCTGTAAGATCCTAACTGGTAACTGAAAGGATCCATAGAATCAACATAATCTAGTTTTCCAGGACTCGTCGCCTGGTCTTGCTTTGGTGATTTTGGATCCATCTCCGCAGATGAATGAGGACTTTGACCAACGCCGCATGAAACATGCTGGAAAGGCCCAGTTGAGAATTCTGTAGAACCAGCACTGCTCCCACTGTTACACGTGCAGCAACTAGATTGAGTGCTAACCAAACTCGATGAGGAGGGAGATTGAGTGAGTCGAGGACTTGACTGCATCACGTTACTGCCAGTAGCTGACTGCTGCTTCCATAGCTTGAAGCAGTAATTACAAACTTTAATCCTATCTCCATCTTCCCGTCCGCTCTTGGGCTCATCAGGATGTGCTGGAACACTGTTTATGGTGCACCTGCCACAGAAAACCCGTCCGCACAACCGACAATGATGCCTGCGGTTGAATATAGTAAATGGAGAATCGCACTCGTAGCACACCCTACAGCTCTCGTCGGGCATCCAGAAATCTCTTGACATTTTCGCAGGTTCCGCCCTCAGCGGAATCCATGATCTCACTATGTCAACAATCTCTGACAATTTGTTATTATCCGTACTGTCCATGAACGCATGTAAACATCAAAGCTCATGGTTATGAATCAATCATCAGCCACTGCCAGGCTAGCTATCCTAAAACGCAACAAAGGAAAATAAAAATAAAAATAAAAAAGGATATAATAGCAATTACCAGGACATCAGAAATAAACCCTCCCGCAGAAAATCCAACTAACAACCGCATGCAATCAACGCACGAGCAGCAGACGATAACAATAAGATCGAAAACACGAAGTAAAACAATATCACACAACTTCGACACTAATTCAAGCTGACAGATCGTCAGTAAATAACAAACTTAAGGAAGGCCAGGATGAAGGGAGGAAAAAAAACAATAAATGCAGGTGGGCCAAAAACGAAGAATCAACACAATTTCCAGACACAGCAGCAGTTAGGCTACTAAACTGATGAACTTCAAATAATAACCAACTCAACTATTTATTCATAACTACAATTAAATTTACTTTTTTCCATTTTGTTTATGGAAAAAGCGGTGTACCTTATTCTGAATCGTTAAGGAAGTTCAGCAAACTCAATTAATTATGTCTGCAACGTTGCTTACTTGTTCACCTTAAAAATCCAGCACACTGCCGCATGTGAGCACCTGTTGCTTAATCCAACCACAACAGAAATAGAAAAATAATCATGTGGAATGGTAACCTGAAAATTTTGTGTGCAAGAAATGGAAGCTGAAAGTATAGGAGATTTGTGGTCGAGAACTCCCAAAAGAAAGAAAAAGTGCAATTGGCGGGTTCTGCGGTGGCTGAAATTAAAGCTAAATTGTTGTTAAAAATTATACTACGAAAATGGCAAATGCGTGTGTGTGAGAGAGAGAGGGAGAGATAGAGAAGTCACGAAAATGGTATGAGTGCAAGGACAGCGACCCAGCTGAAAGAGAAATAAACTCCAATACATATAATACGTTTCTCCACGTGTATTCCTATTAAATACAGGACTATATTTATATTATATATATCCACATTATTAAATATTCATATGTGATATGATAGTCGAAGTACATATTTGGGTTTTTTATTTTTGTAATTGGATTTCTGTACTTTCTTTTATAAGTATTTGGTTTATAATATATATTAAAACTTACTGCAAACGCAACTCCTGCAGATCTAAATGGTTACATTAAAGAAATGTATAATCACATTTGTTGAGACTCAAAAGTTGCAACACTGTAATCTTTTGTGGGAATTTCACAAACATTAGTCAAGTACATATATTGTGCTGTGTTAATAAATAATTTATTAGTGCATAATTACCGTAAATCGAGTCAAATACTATTGCATTTCACGTCTAATGTGACCCCGAGAGAACAAGCATTATCCGGGTTACAGGTGGGGGTGTTCGCGGTTCAGTTTGGAGGGTGAAGCATCGGTCAAAATAATAGGTACAGTTTGAAAATTTTGCAAATTAAACCGGTCAAACCATATATACAGTTCGATTTGGGTGGTTTAGCATAAATTTCAATTGGAATAATTGCTCTATAAAGTATTTCAAAAATATATAGTGTTCACTTAATTCTTTCTACCGTATCCATATTTACTTTTTTCTATAACATTTGCATAAACTTGAGCTTTCATAAAACTAACTAAATATATTAACAATGTTGTAGATTTTGTCTAATATAAGATTTTAAATTTTTCTTTAGTTAAAGTCCAATATAAAATATAATGTACCCATTATTGAAAGAATATACATTAGCAAAAATAATAATTTTAATAACATTATAAAATACAGTCGGTTCGGCCAAAATAATTGGTTTCATGCTTTAAATCTTTGGCCAAACCAATATTATTCAGTTTATGATTTTTCAAACCGTCATAAGCTTTCTCTCAACCCAGCCAAACAGGCCAAATTAATTTGATTTGGGTGGTTTCGGTCAAACCATAAACACCTCTAGTTACAGGTTGTATGTAAGAGGCAAAATTTACCTGTGCACCCCATTGTTATTGGACTTAGGTCCATTCCATTTAATGTGTGAACGCCATGCCATGCTTAAATTGATCTAACTTAGATATATGTTACTTTCGTTTATAGTTGAGGGACAGGGAGCATTAAGTCTGGTATCCAAAATGTAGGATATGTTTAAGGTGTGACGCCTAACTTAACATTATCAATATGTTGGCATATAGGAGCGAGATTTATTTACATAATCACGCACTAAAGTAACAGTCACATATCATAATAAAAATAATTTGACGTTGTGGGATAAAGATAAGCACATATTTCAGTAACCATAAAATTATATCATTAGCGTGGACAAAAACTTGCATGAGACGATTTCATTCATGTCATTTTTTAATGTATTTAGAAATAGATATGCCATAGACTAATATTACAAAAACTTATGTCATCAACATTGGCTTTTTATAATATGGCTGAAACTAAAATAACTTTTAAGGTGACGTTATTCATGGAGAATCTACACCATTAGCGAGATATCTAAGGTATATCTTACCTCATGTATGGTTTTAGCTAAGCTTCCAATCAAGATTTATTCGACTCCGTCGTTTGAGCTCTCACTTGAATCGAAATATTATGTGTTGGTAGGATTTCGATTCAATCGAATACTTACCTTTTTGAAATACGGAGATATAAATAATTAATGGTTAATATCTTTTATATAGTCTATATGCTATTGGTAAATAAATTTTTATAGTAGAAGGAAAGAACTCATCTCAATCAAAAAGGTTTTTGATTAATGAAGCAAAATCAGATAGCCCCACATTATTTAATCAATTAACCAGCTCACACGTGCGCTCCCACGCACAAAAGGAGTACGTCCAAAATCAATTAACGAATGGGCCTTTCACATCCATGAATGTTAGAGAATCTTCCTGAAAATTAAAACACTATCTTCATCATATATTAATTTAATATATATCTCATAAAATCCTTTCAGATAATAATAACAAAATGAAAAGGACTTCCATCGAAAATAATATATTTTCCCCTTATATTTAACATTATGAATCTTGAGGGTGCGGAATTCACACCATGGTTTAATTGCCATTTTATTCCAATATCAGACGCCTTCCGGATTTCCTATTATACAATAGTGTTATATATTCTTTTACACCACGCATATTCTTGACACGTGTATGAATCAATAGAGATTATCATGTTCATAATAAGGAAAGATTTTGTCCTAATTAATCACCCATAATTAATACATATGTCAAAATCTGTATGATGCGACACAATTTGTAACACCATTGCATAATATGGAATTCGGAGTAAATTATCTGTATCATTCACATAAATTTATTATTGTAAGCTGAATATATGTAAAATACCTCTTAATCGTCCTTTCAAAATAGAAAGATGCATGTATTCACACATTTCAATTAAATACTTTTTATATGGTATGATAAATCAAAATGAGGATTCTTGTTCATGAATAACGTGGATAGTATTGAAAAAATAAATACAAATTATAACCTTGGTCTAAATAATTACATGGAAATATTTGTATAAATTATGTAAATTACGCCACTTTCCTTAAATTGAATATTTTGTTAGGAGTTTTTAACTCTTTTGAATTATCCCGACGGTAATCTTTATTATTTGTTCATATTTATTGTTAGTCATATGATTGAATCATTTTCTTTAAACGGCATTCAATTGTTATTAAAACCGTTAGTAAATGAACTTGTCATTTGTGGATTCAATATAAAGTGAAGAGTGGGAGAATTCTATGCTGATCTCACATATTCACAGCAGACACCCTTAACGCTTTATTTTACCATACCATATCCATCGCATATGCAAACATTAACTAAAGTGTCACAATCATATTATTTATTTCAGAATAAATTGCATTTTCGGTCCCATTTTATTTTAGTCTCCACGATTTACATTTAATCTTATACTTGCATTTTGTCACATCCACAAATTTTCCATTAAAATATTTTCTAATTTTAGTTTAAAATAATTTTGGTATTTTTAATTTCAATTTCTTTTTGTTATTAAGAACAATATAAGTTAAATATAACATAAATTGAGGAAATGAGCATGTGACTTACATAGCAATTCATTGATTTTGGGACCGAAATTGCAAATATTTGGATTTTGGAACTAAAAATAAACCTTTGGGACCAGAATGAAACGAGACCGTATCCTATAGGACAAAAAATGCGATTCACTCTCTATTTCACGCACCTATGCAGCCACCGAAAAAATATTTACCGTTTCACGATTTTATATCACAATAACATCAATCGGACAAGAAAAGAATTGGATTACACTCTACATCGCACCACGAATTAACGCCTATATCGTTCAGCCCATTGGAAGTCCGAATAAACTCAACATAAAATATCCCCCTGTTTCGTTTATGTTTTCAGCTAGTGTAACACAATTATGTACAAGTGCATGAACATATAGACAATAGAATAAAATACTAGAATCTAAAATGTACATAATGTCACTAGTTCAACAGACTTTTCCTTCCCCTGTGAAGCAATGCATACTGCATTTCCCATGAGCAAATTTTATATACATAATACACCAAATCAGAACTAGCATAACAATTTGGAGTAAAGGTCTCTGAGAGCAGCATACAATGGATCAGCAGCCTTTGGCCTATCAACAGCTCCAACAAGGATATCAGCTGTGGTCAGGTATGGATCACCGTAAAAACGAAGATTCATGTCCATTCTTGTCGTGACAATGTTCCCTTCGAGCGAGACCCCAACAAATGCACCTGGGACATTCACAACAATACATTGATGTTGAGTTACTTCGTTGATGGATTCTTGACACATAAAAATAAGCCCAATAAAGAACACGGCAATGCTTATTTCATTGATGGTGAGCTTCTAATCTGAGAGCTAGAACCAGTGTTCATAGAGTCAAACAAATCCAATCAAGTCATATTCATATCATCGATCATTCTCACCTAGTAGTCAAAAGATTTTTAACCACCAAAGCTTCAAAAAAAGCATACTGCATAACATATTTGGCCCCAATAACTTGCAAAAAGGATTACTCGCCTGTAAATGATGCGTGCTGACCACAGTTCTTAAAAGATTATGCATTTGTCCTTTTCAATAGATGGATAAAATTCAATATATCCTTGTAAGTGAGCATGAAAGAGTTATTCACAACCCATAATAACCGATGATTGGAATTATTGTAGAGTTCTCTTATATAAGACAAAAAAGACTGAGATGGGACGAAAATAGACTCCCCCACCAATGTTATGCCCGACAAGGGACAAGCAGATTCCCCAAGATTTCAGTCCATGACAAGATCATCCTTATTTTAAAATTTAAACCTTATGCCAAACTGAGGTAGAAAAGAGACCACACCTTTACTACAGCTGTAAGTATAACACATGCCAGAACCTTTTTCTCCAGCTCGCAGATCTGCCTCAACAACTCTCCCAATTGGTCCAGCAGCAGCACTGCAGCCTGCGCCAAGAGAAAAATGCATGCGGCTGCAAAATGTTTTCACAGCTTTGCTGTTATGCAGCACAATTATGAAATCCATAAGTTCGCCCCCAACCTGTGATTATGAATAACGAAACAGAATTTCAGGCTTGCCCAGACAATGTTACAGTGGACAATTCAAGTTTTGTGCCAAAAGATACATATGAACAAATACTATCCAGGGAGAATACAAATTTGTAGTTCACAAAAATAAAAATCAAGGTAGTATCAAAACTTGCGGACTGATTGCAGTTCCAGCTCTAAAATAAATTACCAAATCATAAGAGAAATATGCAACAAAAATACTGATGTTGAGACTCAAAAATAACCTGTGCGCCCCATCCCAAACCAGCAGAGAGTATGGCAGACGGTGCAGACCATGACCCATCTGATCTTCGGGCAACAACCAAGCCAGTCCCAAGTTTATAAGCAAGCAAAACACCAGCTTTAGCAACTGTCAAAATTGCCAAACCTCTTGCTCCTTTCAAAACGGCGGCAGGTATGGACTTCTCAGGGTTCAACCTAGCTACCTGTTAAGCGAACTCTTTTAAGTTTCACTCTACAGATAATAGTAGCTTTCAATCAATAAGGACTAAATTTTCACTCGCCAACAATACCAAAAGTTCCAGAGGATTCATAAAACAAATCTTCATCTAACCAAAGCCAAATTCTTGAAACTCAAAAGTGAAAATTCACATACATTTCACATAATTTAGAGATTCAGTAATTATATATGCAGCAAGTTAATGTTGTTGCTCCCGAGAATTTAAAAAACATTAAAATGGATAAATCGTGTACCTGGGCAAAGTTCCTCAACGTATTGGTCGACTTGTATATTTCATGTTCCATGGACAAACCCACAGGAAGATTCAACCACCCTCTTGCACACGTCCAGTCCATGACATCATGCTTGGCAACCTGCGCAGCATTGCTAATGGTGTTGATCAGTACACACTGCAGCGGGTCTAACCTATCGTAGCAAGTGTCACACACCCTCTGCGGATTCCTCTCCCTAAACTTCGAAGGTAATAAACACCTCCCTTTTGAGCACACCCTACAAAAGATGCCCCCACAAAAGCGGCAATGGTGCCGACCACGTGTCAATGCTGAAAAGGGAGCATTGCACTGCATACAAACTGTTGTGGAACTGTCTGGAAGCCATTCTGGTGGTTCAGCTTCAAGGACATCTTTGTAAGCATTATAACTAAAAGCATTCTGCTCAAGTAGAGGGGGAGCACTTGGAATGTACACTGAAGAGTGCAAGACTGTCTCTCCATCCTTGGCAGATCCAAGGAATGATACATTAGAACTTGGCAACTGAGGAAGACTTCTTAGACCAGAGTGATCTTTGTTACGTCCAGTTAAAATAGCAAATATCCCACTCATTACATTTTTCAAGTTCACTTCGGGTGGACCATTTCTTGCTACAGGGGCGTACTGATCCTCGCCCGAGTCATACCCTCCATCCATAAGATCTTCAGAATCAACAGGATATGGATATGACACTTTCTCATTCAATACCTCAACATTCTGGCCTTCTTGCACTGGCCAAGGAGTGTCATCAAAATCATCTACATAAGTAAACTTGCTATTCTCCTTTTCAAGTTTAGATATGGATGCATACAAAACTTTCCCTTCTGAGGCCATGACTAATGCTCTAGATCAACAGATAAGAGAGATCAATGAAATAACACCTGAACCAGCAATAGAAAATGAGGAAACGTATGAAGGAACATTTCATTTAAAAGAAAGTATGCTGAGACTAAAATAAAGCCTGATTGGTGCAAAGCAAATATGGAGTTCTGGGCGTATCAGCTAAAGAAACTACAAAATCACCATGGCTACGAAAAATAACCAAAATATTAAAATGAAAATGGAAGTTGTAAATAAACAAGCCCCAAAATTCAATAACTGCAACTAAATCCACCTCGACTGTTCATTCAAAAGGCTGAATTCAGCATCAACCCAAATCAACAAAATTTGTAAACGAAAAACTATTACCACACCGAGTTAGAATTCAAGAAGATAAAGGAAACAGAAAAACAATTACTAACCGGGACAGAGGCGAATTCGAATATTACAGGCTTTGAATCCAAGGTTAACGCGATGCACGAAAAAATAAAATGAAAAAACCAGAAAAATACATCCACTTTGAAATATTTCGGATGGCTTTAATTGATATTTAAAAGTGCGAATCTGCAAGAGATTGGACAAACCCTAATTATCGCAGATTTGGAAATTCTGGGGGTTTTGGTTTTGATGTTTGCGTGTGTGAAGAATAACGATGATCCGCAATAAAACATTATTTATTTCGGCGGAAGCCTGAACGACACTTTTTTCTTTGTTTT
>AYJT01042613.1:0-16658 GCA_001278415.1 Ocimum tenuiflorum
AGACTTTTTCTGAAATTCTCTGAAAAAGAGAAACTTTTACATAAATAAGACACAAAATGAGTGCATTTTACACAATTTGGCTATTTTATAGATATTTTTATAAAAGTGGTCATTTTTGCTTTTGTAATAGCCGAAGTGGCTAATTTAGATTTGGCCTCTATTTAATAATAGAATAAATTTTTTGTAATTTTAATTTAATATACTAATTTAATTTAACTAAAATATAAAATTGTATTTAAATTTAAATGAAAGATATATTTTTTTTATTTTAATTGAATTTTAGTTTAGTTGGAAAATACATTAATTTTAGGATTATAATTTAATTTCATATATTATAATCCAATTAGTTATTCCTACTACAAATGTAATGATATTGAAACACAATGAAAATAAAACATTTACCCGAAATAATACTTTTTTGAAAAAAAGAACCATAATTTATTTAATATTTCTAAAGCTTTAATTTACAATGTGGAAGCACCCTGAAATTACAACTTGAAAACATAAAAAATAAACTCAATAAGAAAAACATTCATCTATTAAAATTTTACAGCATGAAAACAAAATAAATTAGAATAAAACTTATTAGTAGTTACATACTAATAGAAAATCAAAACTTCTAAAAGAAATAGAAATGCAATATGAATCAAAATTCCAGAAGAATAAAAGAAATTCATTTACCATAACTTAAAAACAAAATTGGCCCTCAAAATTTATTTATCACAATAATTTGTAGCTTTTTTTAGGTAGTGTATATGTAAAAAAAAAAATGGCTCTGGGGTCCTTGCAACTGATCCAGTTACACATGCCCATAATCGGGTCTGACTTTAATGTGGAACAATAGTTTATTGTCTTGGTTGAGTGATGTAACCTAGAATGTTTATAATCTATCGGAATGTTCTTTTTAAAAAATATTATAATTAAAATGCAATCTTTTATTATTGCAACACCTGTTTTTGTATATATTTATTATATGATTTATCGAGAATACTTGTGGCGTGAAATTAAACTCAACCAACTAAAAAGAATTCTTGGTCATAAAAAAAGAAGAATACTTGGGTCATTATCATTGCAAAATATCAATATTCCGTTAATCATTATATGGTTACAATGTTAAATAATCATGTCATAATTGTAAATTTGTTGTGTCGTATGCAATGAACCCTTTTGTCATTTTTTTTCACCCCCATTCCCCGTTAGACAATTGTATTTGTAACACACGAATTCTTAACACGTATATTAATTAAGGGTGATAAGTTAAAACAAAACATTTCTTAATTATGAACATGATTGATCTCTATTAATTTGTACACATATCAAAAATTCATGTAGTGTAACATCATTATGTAATTAGGGATCCGAACCAATTTTTTCTCGTCTATTTTAAATGGAATGAAATCGTTATTAAATTGCCTTAACGGTATTTAGTTCACTTGAGATTATCTTTTGTTAATAGTTTTGTGAACCACATCAAATTTATGTTTTTATCTTCAACTAAAAAAAGAATAACGTTTATCTTCGATTTCTTACTTGTATTTTGTTTTTCCATATATATTTTTAGCATAACTTGACAATTCTTACTTAGAGTTAATTATTCATTCATTCTCAACAGGTTTATGATTACTCTTCAGTATCCAAGTAAATTAATTAATTTTTCAAGCTTAATGATACAAAATTAGGATTTTTGGTGACGCCGCAGCCCTTGCATTCCAAAGTTGCTAGTTTCTGCTCTGCCGCCTGCGACATGAAAGCTTGTACCAAAAGACCCCGCGAGGAGACCGCTGCCGTGGCGGCGGAAGACAGTGGAGGCGCTCCGCCGCTGAGAGACGCCTTTCCTCTCCCAGACACTATAGTTCTCAGCGAGATCTTCACGAGATTACAACTTGAATCACTTTGCACCGTGGCTTGTGTGTGCCGCTCCTTTCGCTCCATGGTCTCCCAGACTATTTCCACTCTCCCCTCTCTTGATCTCTCCGTAAGTTTGATTTCTCTTCGCAGTTATTCGCAACCTCACTCTCTCTGCTGTATTTACGGGGAGGCTTATTTTGTCAGACATTTTCACCCAATGGGGAACTTGTTCGTTGCATTGCGCCTAGACTGAGAGCGTTTAAGAGTGTCACTATCGATTGTCTCCAATTAGATGATTATTCCATCGCCAGCATTCTTCGGCCGCATTTGCAGGAATTGAATTTGCTCAAGTGTTCATCGCTGTCGTATCATTTTCTTCGCTCAATTGGGGAAAAGTGCCCTAATTTAAGGTGTGGTTTTATTTGCGCAAACCATCATTATATCAGTATATCTAGTCTCTAGATGCTCGGAACAACTGCGAATTATGTTTCATTATACTGTCCGCTTTCTATTGCGGTAGTATTAGTATTCCCCCTAAGGCATTTGATTAAAATGGAAAGGAGATGTCGATATATTTCTACTTTAGAAAATTGTACGTGCTAAAGATTCTGAGGGAAAAACCGTACTATCCATCATTTACACTAACCAACTGTGCTACGCCTCTACGAATAGAAAACAGACGTTTAGTTACAAAAATGTATTCCCGTGATAGCAATTTGTAAATCCTGGGCGCTGCCATTTAATGATTACTGGAACTCTTGGCGAAATGTATACATGTGTATTGGGAGAAGAGTGATGAATAGCACTTGCACATGGTATTTCTTGGTTTTTTTCTCTGGCTTGATCCAATGAAGTTGTAACGATTTGCTGGTGGATGGTAGGATAACCTAAATGCCTGGCTTTCAGCTTTCTCCACCAAGAATGATTCAACTTTTTTTCAAGAGCTTAAATTTCTTAATTTGCTTGTGAATGTAGAATTGAGCTATTTAAGTTCTTGAAATTCTGTTTCAAAAAAATAGTTCTTGAAATTATCCAAGAAATGCCCTATGAAAGATGTTCCATTTTTGTGCACAGCTTTATTATGATGATTGTAGCAATGTTCAAATGCCCCTCAATGTTATTTCCCATTCCATGTGATTTTTAGTATATGTGGTTGTAAAACTTTATAGATTTAATTGCTTGGAGTTTCTAGCAATAATTACAATTTTTAGTCCATTGTTTTTCATTTCAGGATTCTTGTCCTGGAATTGGCAGGGAAGAATGCATCGGACACTTTCAGGAAAAATCTCATAAAAATGCTGCAAAATCTTCTCTATTTGAAGGTAATATTTGAAAACTGTGAGCCTGATTGCTCTCATGCTATCAAAAAGTTGATTGAGCATCACCTTTAGCAAAACTATAAATTTTGCAGCATCTATCCATAAAAGTCCGTGGAACAGCATGTGATGCGTATGGCTTGGCTTGTGTCGATCTTTTCATACCCAAAAGTCTGGAATTCCTGAAAATGCAGCCAGTGAATGAACAAGATACTGTTCAGTTCATAGAGAAACTCAGAGATGAAAGAGAGAGTTATAGAAAAATGGAGAATTCTTGTATGGTTATTACCACGCATCGAGGATTTAATGGTTTTACTTTGACAAGCCTGTCACTTGTCTTGGATACAATCTCTGATAGACTTATGGCCACAATTACGGGCTCACTTCCACATTTGGTTGAGTTGGATCTTGAAGACAGACAGTGGACAGAACCTAAAGTGCTCCACGACTTGACTAACAATGGACTGTTGTTTTTAGGCTCCTGCCAGTACCTAACTCATCTCTCAATCATCAGAAGCAGAATGAATTATCCAGCTACTTTTAAAAGAATAAATGATGTGGGCATGTTAGTTCTGGCTGAGAGTTGTCGAGGCTTAGAATCTATAAGACTCGGCGGATTCAGCAAAGTTACTGATGTTGGATTTTCATCACTTGTTTACTCATGTTACAATTTGAAGAAGCTGGAAATTCGCAATGCACCATTGTTGTCAGACTTGGCATTTTATGACATGATTGGGGCTGTGACCCCTCTGGTTGAGTTGAAATTGGCATCTTGTAATCTGATCACCAGTGAAGCTGTAGCAGAGCTTGCCTCATCTAGTACTTTGGAAGTGCTTCATACATATAGTTGCAGGAGCATTGCAGACCCTTGCCTCGATTACATATCACGCCTCAGTAAACTCACATCCTTAAATCTTGGAGGTGCGGATATTACAGATAGTGGTCTTGTTGTTCTGAGTAAAGCTGATCTGCCAATAACCAATTTAAGTCTGCGAGGATGTACAAGAGTGACAGACAGAGGAATTATCCGGATACTGAATGATGGCATTAGAATCAAGACGAAATTATCATCTCTAGATATTGGCCACATGCCAGGAGTATCAGATAGAGCTATTCATGCAGTTATTTCTTGCACCGATGCCCTGACAGAGCTATGCATGAGAAGCTGCTTTCATGTGACAAACGTGTCTTTTCATATGCTGGCTTCGGGAAGTAATCTCCTGAGGAAACTCGATATAAGTCAGTGTGTGGGGTTCTCTTCGGAAGGATTGGTGGAGCAGCAAGAGCAGTGGTTCCGTGGATTACGGTGGTTGGGGGTTGGTGGAACCTGTTTGGTGAAGAGTGCTGATTTTGGTGTAGTCTGTAGAGTGCGGCCATGGCTTACTGTTTGTTTTGAAGGTTGTGAACTTGGATGTCACGATGGTTGGCAATTCCATTTGTTGACATGGGGTTCTGGTTAATGATCCCAGTGTTATCTTGTTTGATACATAAAGCAGGCAGGAAGTTATTGGGGAGTGTGCTCTTCTTCTAGTTGGTTATAGAGGTTAATTGTAAACTAAACGTTAAGGAAGGATAGGGGGATCTGTGGTGCAAATCTTGTGCTACACTTGTGAGTGCGTATACTACAGTGTAATCTTTTAGTTAGGGTATTTATATAATATATTTTATGTACTTACGATCGTGGTTGTGTTTATATTGACTTGAAAGTGAAGTTGGCACCTTTAGAAGTGAATTTCAACTGCCTGCCAGATACATAAATATTTTTCCAGAGTTTCAGATTGTCTGATTATCCAATGATTAGGAGATTTTATTACAGTTTCGTGGGAAAAATCTATTATGGTGTGGTGGTAGTACCCATCACACTCACATGAGACTACGGATAACTGTGTGAGGTGGGCACATCATAGAATTTCCCCAGCTTCGTTTGATTGGTCATATAGGTAAAAGTAATTACAGGAAGTTCTCTCAAAAAAAAATAAGAATTACAGGATGCAGATTGCATTGCAAGGAATATGCTTTTGTTGCTGTAGGAAATATCCCTTGGTATTATATTTGTGAATCACAGGAATATTTCTTATCATGCGTCTCTATCCTAACGATCGTAGTGCGTGCAATGTATGTGAATCATTATACGATATTCTAAGATATATTTAATGAACATATTTTGTAAAAACATAAGATTCAGAAACTACCAAAGTGCAAAAAACCGTCATGTTCTTATGGAGACACCAAGGCCTCTAATGTTTTGGACAACATAATTAGTCCTAAATCCTAATGTGGTATTTGCGCGAAAACTATTATGATTTTCAAATCGCTGTTTTTGCAGCGAAGAAAAAACAAATTCAGTTTGGCAGGGATGTCATCCTAAATCAGTTTGGAAGGGATGTCTCCTAATTATCCCTTTTTTACATATTCAAGTTAGGCTGTTTAGCCCTGAACGAAACCTCACTAGGAGGAAATAATAAAATCATTTGGAACTGCACGATGCAAGTAGATATTAGAAACTCAATTGAAGAGCATGCACCTTGTAAATTTGGTGCAGATGATCACGACAAACAGCCTTTCCTGATACAAATTATGCAGGCTTCGCCAAACAATTTCTGATGCGTAAAATTACGAGCAAGACAAAATACATCACAGAACTTGTAACACTAGGTTTAGTGTGTGTTTTTCAATTCAGAAACTGAAATCATTACAACATTTGTTTCCACCAGAATGGATCAAACTATTTTAAATAAGATATCAATGTGTGATTTCGAACAAGCCCCACAGAATTACACAATCGCTTTAAGTTCTTGCTTTACTCTCAATTTTACACAACAAAGCAATCAATCAATTTTTGTAGCTCCAATCACTCAACTTGCCCTTCTGAATTACGCCATTTTCAGTCAAATAGTCAACAAATTCGTCGATGAGATAAGGCCAAGCCCCTTCTGGATCATAGTTTGACAATGCCGGATCCACTGTCTGCATATATACAAATATGAAATGAATGAGAAATATATGTAAAACAAGGTAATCAGGGAAGTTCAATGTTTGCCTTATGGGGTACAATGTTCAATGTTTGCCTTATGGGGTACAACTACTAATGTGTGGATAACCAACCAAAACAAAAGTTTAATACAAATTCAGGACACATTCGAAAAGTTCAATGGTGTGAGGATTGTCTCATATGGTAGCATAAAATTTACCCAATAGATAGTAGATAACAAAGTAAAGGAGCAGAAAAATGTGTACGTAACAAGTTCCAAAATGTAAATCATTTTCTTCTACATTTGGCGAGTGGAAATGAAAAATGTAATGAAACGGTTGTCATTTCTAAAATTTATAATCAGGCATTTAGTGAACACAATGTGTTAACATAAGAAAAATAAAGAGCATATGAGGCAAACTGGACGAGGGCATGCCAGAGTGAGTGAGTAGTATTTATCAATTACCCTTGCAAATTCCAAGAGCTGGGACCAGGTATCACGAGAAATTGCTTTGTTATGCCGTGCCTGTACCAGCAAACAAAAATCAGCATGTTGTAAGGATACATATTAATATACCTTCTCACGGACTCATCTTAATCAACATATGTACCTTAAAATCTATCCGATAATTGTGATAAGAAAAAGAAATACCTAATCTTACGTGCTATAAAGCAATTATCAAATAGTCATATTCTCAGTGGAATATGTGATGTCTCACATAGGTTAGGAATCAAAGTATGCATGATTTTATCAGCAGGCTTAATGACTTCCTCTAATAAATTGGTTAACCATTTTGGCATAGCAATGGATGCCAAATAGTTGCTAGTGGAGCCTCTTGTGCCGTCATAGCGCAGCAGGCTCCCATTCCGTGGGTCCAGAATGTTACAATATAAGATGTGGAAAGCTATGTTTTCAGCTTGACAGAGATTTCCTCTATTTAAATTTGAAAAAAGTGCATGAAGTTACCGAGCCTCATTCCACAATATCCCAATACAATTTGTTTTACCTGCAAGAACTGGCACCAATGGTCAACTAATGGCCATTGCTTTTCTGCAAACAATAATTGCCACATCCCAATTGCAGTATCCAATGCCAAAGACTTCTGGCCCTGCATTTAAGAGAAATTTAGAGTACATCACATTATTTAATTCAAAGGTAAATCTACAAAGAAATCTGATATGTGACTAAGGTTGGATCTTCATGAAAGAAGAATTGTGATGGTTTTCAATCCAACTAAAAGTGGCAGTACTACTAGAAGAAAGAAGGGATGGACAGAATTGAGCATGATTATGAAGAATTAAATAATTCAAGACAACGTTCCTTTTTTCCTTCCTTCAAGCAGAATGCAAAATTAACTCATTTACATTCTGGTGCTTATCCTGTCGGAACCTGAGGGGTGAGTGGACTGTTGACACCAATTCTATATAATTTTGTTATAAAAAGAATGAAAGAAGAAGACACTGCTACAGTTAAAAGCACTGAATGAATGCGGCAAGTTGCAAACGAGAAACATGTGAAGACAAAACAATTCATTTCAATGATAATTCATTCTCGTGGAATTAAAAAAAAGACTTAAATATTTAAATTACTAGAAGTTACACTGTAGCTTGTCCTCACGTGCCTTCTATCACTATTAAGTGATGAAGGGTAGTTTACATACTTTTCAACTGAATTCCCTTGCTGTGCACTTCAGTATAATTTAATATTATCACATTGTTTGACAGACAGTTCCTCCAAGACCAATTACAGTTTTAATGATGCAAATATGACTCCTCAACTTGACTAAATATAAGTTATAACCAAACATGATCAAGAATAATCAAGAAACTAATTTACCCAATTAAGTACAGAAAGTCACCTTCTCTTTTGCCCATCCAAAAGCATAGTTATAGATATCCCGGAATTTTTCTACACAAAAAAAATAGAAGTATTTAGCCAAAGAAAAGCAGATAGTTTGATGAAGTTTTGATATTAAACCTGCTTAAACATGAAAATTGGTTACTATCAAATGTTTAGCATGAAACAGGTTCAACACAGAATATGCTGTTTTGTCATCATTGTGGAATAGATATTGGGGAATTTCTGTATATTATTCAAAGAGAACAACCCTAATTATACAAGTGATTAAGAAACTATTCTAGGAAGTAAATCGCCTAGTTAAGGAATATGAGTCGTTACTATATTTACTTGTATCATAAATAATCTATAACATTTTATACCATCTATATCAATTACAACTATCTTTCTATAATAAATTGAGAGGATAGGGCATGTGATAAAACATCTAG
Organism: Ocimum tenuiflorum; assembly: GCA_001278415.1. Taxonomy (NCBI): domain Eukaryota; kingdom Viridiplantae; phylum Streptophyta; class Magnoliopsida; order Lamiales; family Lamiaceae; genus Ocimum; species Ocimum tenuiflorum. The sequence goes on from AYJT01042613.1 coordinate 8,425, forward strand.
TATTCAACATTAGATAAGCGAATAATTTTCTTAACTAGTGACTAGGCAACACTACATACGTGCATCTTTCAGTTCAGAACGCATAAATGGTATCCTCTCTCTAAACTTCTCCAGTGTGTCAATCCTGTGAAATACCATCAGCAGTAATGTTCAATCAATATCAACAAGAGAGGAAACATATTATTAAAAAAACCTTGAAAAAGAAAAGACTTGTTCAACACTCACCCTAGAGATTGTAATCCAGTGATAAACTCCTGCTTCGAAAATTCACACATGGTAGCAGCCTTCATATGCCATGACACCACCAACTGCAGATCATAGCATATCGAAATGGAAACAAGATCAAAGGGATAACCATGATCCTCATATAAAATAATTAACTCATTTTGTACCAAATAATTATGTCGTATCTTTTTGTAACATATTCAAGCCAGGATTATCATTGGCAGTCATTTCTCTAAGCTAACAATATCAGCAAAGTCATTTACCCGAGATCTAGTAGAAGATTTAACAGTCATGCTCACACTATAAGTTTCTAAACAAGCTACTCTACTTACAATAATGAACATGCCATTCCAATTCAATCTATATCTTTTTAACATACTCCAAGAGCTAGAGCTATGAAAATACGACAAAGTCATGGAGATATCTGCAAATCCCCACAATCAATCGGGAATTTCACTAGATAAAGAATCACTCAAATTAAAGATCTCAATCTAAATGTATCAGATTCAGACTGTTTTGTGGTGATTGTTGATGCAATAACATTGATATATGTTTGTAGAATCAGTCAAATGGAAGATCTCAAAACAAATAGAAGATTCAGCGAGCAAAATTGACAGCTCTGATCGAAAATCATTATTGTTAAGTATTATGATTGAACCATTGGCCAAGCAATTTGTAAACTCCGTACAAATTGAAGGTAAGTAAATAATGGGCAGAAAAGAACAAAAACCAAAAAGCAACCAAATAACATGTACAAGTTCGGATGTAACTTACCATGACAATATCTTGAGGATCAACCTAGAAAAAAGAAAAGTAGTCCTCATGTTACTGGCGCACTTACAATCCATTGAAAAATATCGAAATAGAATAATAGGAAAAGAAAGGAGTTGGATGGAGGTTGCAAAGAGGTTCCATGTAATACAAGCAATGCCATCAAATGCACAAGAATTTTCTTCTCCAAACATAAATTAAGCAAGGGTAATTGTTATATCTACCTGAAGGTCATTGCACAAGAGAGTGATTCCATCAACCAAAATCATATCAGCATATGGATCTGAACAATAATACAAATTGTTGTAAGATTCTACTACCAATAGGCAAAGATTGCGAAGGAAATCATGTTTGGACAACCAACTGAACAGAACTTTTCGCAGTTAAATGAATTGGGACAGAGAAAAATGTGGTATTGCTGACACCATATTTTTTTAGTTTTTCTTTGGTTGGAGAGGGATAGGTTTTATTCATTTAGGGTTCATGTGTGTGCCCATACCAACCTACAAGCAATTATGCGAAGGATATATGTATATGAAGATATTGGAATCTTGAACTTATGAAAATATTGGTTATGGATACATCAATTTTGGAGAGATTTTGTGAAATAATCATAATTTTTAAGATCCCAAATCATGATATTTTTCATGAACATTTTCTATTCTCTGATACTCTTTCAAGATTTCTATGATTTTCATCCCATTTGTACTACTAAATTTAACCACAAAAATATTGATATTGACATCTTAGAATATTTCCACAATTTCTTATTTTGTATGTAGCATGCATGCACTGTTTATTGAGTGCAGTTGTGAAGTGTGAGTGTGTGAAACTTCATGTATGCATGTCTGGGAACTGTTATTGACATAAAAAAATAGGCCACCTTTGGCGTGGTGAATATAGCTTAGCTAGCCTGAAAGAGCTTCTACCACCTTTGGCATGGTCAATAATGTTGGTGCAGCCTGGGATTTTACCCCTTCTTCATGCCTCATTAGCTTCAGCGTCCAGTTGATTAACTCATCAAACAGATGGTCTGCACTTCATTTTATTTCCTCGATCTTTCTTTATAAAAAGGTTTTTGCCCCAGTTTCACCACCAAATTGTACTATCTTTAAGGTTTTTCTTATATCAGTAATGGTTAGTGATGCGCAATGTGTGTGCAACTCTGAGTGGTTGTACAACATGTCAGCACGTCCGTGCAGAGTGTAGCTTTTATCACATTCTGATATTTTTATCATCAGAATAAGGATTCCGAACTCATGTGTTTCTATCAAATTCTCGCCTTATACAAGGCTTGCATATTAAAGAAGTTTTGGCTACAGGACAACAATTAGGGAAGCTCTGCTGTCCTACCTTCTCCTGCAAGTTTTCAGACCAATTCTCTACAACAATTACTCCTGTATGATGTAGCAATTTCGCCTCAATGTAACAAATCCTTGCCCATGCGACACAAGGGACTGAGATATATTAGCCTAGTGTTCCACGTCACATCTAGCATTTATCTACGAAAAGTAAATTCTTCTCTTTTCCTGGCATTGGTCGAAATCAAGTCAAAAGAACCTTTCACTGCCAGTTGATATGTGGTGTGTTTACAATGCCCGTATACAGACAAGACTTATCTAACAACACTTACTCCTAAGTCCTGTAGCAACTTCACGTCAATGTAATGAATTCTTGACCATGTGACACAAGAAACTGGGATATGTTAGCCTAGTGTTCCATGTCACATTACTTCTCTCCAGCATTTATCTACTAAAGTAAATTCGTATCTTCTCCTGGCATATTGGGTCCAAATTAAGTAAAAAACCTTCACCGCCAGTTTATATATGGTGTCTCTACAATGCCCATATCCAGACAAGCACTCCATATTTGCTTAAGTGGTATATAATTTTAGTCGAGGCATATGGGTTTTTGTAGCGGCTAACGAGTCACAAGAACATATAAGAGAATTCCAGTAGTCTTTTTTTGCAACGTGAGTGTATCCTCCATGACCACTCTTATCTGTACCACTTAATAAAACAGCTTAGTTGAAGAAGTTTCAGCCTTGCATTCCTTGGACTGAAGCTATTTTATATTGATGGCTACCCCATAGATAAATTGTTTGTAGAAAACATCTTTTGAACTAAATTCTTCGAAGCCAGACTATACACAACTAAAAGCTTTTAGTTGTCTCGCCTATGCTACAAGTGTTTTTTACTAATAAGGATAGATTTTTTGGACTGTGCGCATATTAAGTGTGCCTTCTTCAGCTATGAATCAAGGTTTGAGGGAAATGTATATGACATGGGTAAGCATCAACTTGTAGTCTCTAGAGATGCCACCTTTTTATGGAAACTTCTTCTATGCAGTCAAACTTCTTCGTCAAGTCAGACTATGCACAACTAAAAGCTTTCAGTTGTCTCACCTACGGTACAAGCGTTGTTCCTAACAAGGATAGATTTTTGACTATGCTAATATTAAGTGTGCCTTCTTCGGCTATGAACCTAGGTTTTGAGGAACAAAGTATATAACATGGATAATCATCAACTTGTAGTCTATAGAGATGCCACCTTTTTATGGAAACTTCTTCTATGCAGTCAAATTTGATTTTATTTCATCTTTGGATTCTTATAGGGCCTAGATTTTCAAACATCCACCACCATCACCTTGTAAAGATGCATCCCCCGCGGTTCCTTCATCTAAAATAGGTGTTTTGATCCCTGCTCCACCATCACCGAGATGAATATGCAGGAACTATGCTGGCTCCTTCTTGGAATCAAGATTTTCTGCTAAATGAAACTACCAAAGTGTCTTTAGCTGTTCATTTTTATCTCTCCTTACAGTTCTCCACATACATCCAACACTAACGGATACACACGAAATAGTTTTTCATCACCTTATATTAACTGTCACCTTGTTTGGAATCAGTTCAAGGCAAGATAACTTGTCCAAAACATATATCTTCCCATCTCCAAAATCCATGCTTAGGTTTGTTTCATTTACCTGCTGAGTGGAGCTCAAACAAACTTTGTTTGAGTCAAGTACAACGCTCAAGTACTTGGATATTTTCAAACTTGCTTGCTTCATTTTTACTTACCAAACTCAAATTCAAACCGATTTTTAGGTCTTATCAGACACAAATTTTGTTCGAGCTTATTTGATACGCTTTTCCAAATGAGTTCAAATGAGCTTTTGACGAACAAACACAACTTGAGTTTCGATTTGTATGCTTTGATTTTCAGCCCCATCAACAGCTCATTGATGCCTTCACTAAGGCAGCTCATTGATGTCTTCACAAAGGCGCTTTCTCACATTCATTATAGTTATCTTCTCTCCAAGCTTGATATAGTATATACACATCATTGTCAGCTTGTTGAGGGGGTGTAGACTTTATGGGTTTAACTAACAATGCATTTCAAAAATTTCTAGGAACTCAGTGGTGTATAATATATAATTAAACTTCAAAAGTGTTAACTGAATACTACAAATAAACACTACAAATAGGAAATGGGTACATCTGTCCCAGAAGATCAGTGCATGGACTAGGGGATGTGGAAATGGAAAGACAGACATGTAATCTCACTGATAGTATATGCATCAATATAAAAGTTGCCTCTTGGCAGATCATACAATAACTGATAAGACATGGAGTTCTGCGTTTCCGCCTTTCCAGATTTAATTACCATCAAAAGACTATTATGTAAACAAAAGGCAGTCATCGCAACATAATTGAAAAAATAGATCAATCAAAAGATTTACCTTTGTATCTATTGTAAAGCTCCTCTAAATGCCTAGTGTCAGCAACTGACTTTATGTGAGAATGGCTGTAAAATATGTCGAATGCTCCTTCAAATTGCCAATCACTAGCCTTCAGAGCTTGAACAGCAACTTTTTCACTACATAAGAAATAGTAGTCAAAATCCAAAGTCAACAAATTCAAAGTATATTGTGTACAACATTTCAAAACCAACGGAAGAATGTCTGCAATGAACTTCCATCTTCCCGCTTGTAACAAATATCAAAATTTAGTTAAGATATCAGTGACAATATTAATATTTTAGCAGATCCAACCATTTAGATCAATTGCCAAATAAAAGGAAAGGAAAGGAAATTGATTAAACTTTTCATAAGAGCGTAGGGGAATATAGTATTTTACTAAATAATAATGACCAAGCATGAGATGGATGTTTTAATACTAATGTCTAAAGGTACAATAATTTAATCAAATAATCAGAAAAGGGAGATATTTCAAATTTGCATGATGTAAAAATACAAAATCCGCCTCTGTAATGGTGAAATTTGATAAATAGTTAGCTATAATGTAACTCAGAAAGGTCCAGAAAAGCACAAAGACCTCATCAAATCTGCACAGTGTGCCCACATCCAAAGGCCCAAAAATAATAACACAAATAAAATAAAATGAACCGCGTAAACACAATCAAAAAATCTGCCTGAAGAAGAGAATATATGAAACAACAAAATCATCATAAATTGAACAATAATTCTACTCCAAATTCGAGTGTTCGAGGTACCTCGCCCCAGTAATAGACATGAATTGTTGTACTTTGTCACGCTGCCCTCTACCAAGCTTGTTCTGTCAAGAAATAACCTCTCAGCAATCAATTGCGCATAAAAGCAAAATAAAACCGAGCAAGTTAGTTAATTTTCAGCTATTTTCTTGAAACAAAAGCACAATGGAATTCACTTGAGCAGATTATCATAGATACCAACAGCAACACTTGGAAAAGAGCAGAAGTTACGGGACATATAACAGTTGCAATACTCAGAGCTGACGTAATTAGCATATTTAGCAGGAGATTTTAGAGGTCCGAGAGAAATTAAGCAATAAACCGGTAACATTTACAGCATCAGATTGCGGAAATTGAAGCACTAACCATTTTGAGATGCGCGGGGAGACCCTAACTATCGAGATTGGATCCAATTATGAAAGGATTGAGACGAGCGGAGAGCTAGGGTTCCGATTAATCGGAAGAATTTGCGAGTATAAACCGCCCACAGTATTCCTGTGCTTTCTATGATTTTACGTTTCCTTCCTTTTGGTGGATTCTATTGTTTGTTTAGTCGAAAACAAATGAGAGCTCCACCACAGGAAGGCTCGCGTGTTGTAGGCCCCACAAGAGTAGATCATTCTTCCTTTTCGATAGCTAGACCAGCCCACCCGGAACTTGCATGCCTGGCAACTCCGGATTCAACCTGAACCCGCATTTATTTATTTATATTATATATAATGTAATAAAAATTATTATTTTTAGCAACTATACTATTGTACATCATATATTCTCATATATCACTGTTGTTTATGAAGAAAATTCAATCTTATTTTCTTGATGACAACAAAGACCTACCAATATTATTATATGAATCTTATTGAATATAGTTTGCAAGTTATTATTGATGATTAAATATTACTAGCAAAAAATGTGTAGTAGACCATGTGACCCACATATTAGAATTTGAATTATGATATGCTTGACATCTTGTGTGTAATGCTCACAAACCCCATACAAATTAATTGTGCTAGGAAAATTTAGTGAGACGTGTTCATTTTAAAGAAAAGGTGTCAATGATCATTTCTATCAAAGATTTAATTTCCTAATACATTCAATTGAGTTGGCATTCTCAGATAGCATTAATAAATCCAATTTTGCTCCTTAAAAACAAAAAGTATTGTAATTTTTTAAAATATTAAATTTCATTTAGTGTCTTTGTTAATTATATGAACTCATAGTATTTGAATACATCACTCGAGTGTCATGTAATTGGGCAAATAGAGTAGGACCGTAGCTAGGGGTGTAATCGAATCGAGTCGAGTCGAATAGTGGCGTGCTCAAATTTAATTCATTTAATTTCAAGTAGAGTTTCGAGTTTTATTATCAAGTACTTAGATGTTCACGAACTTAATCAAGCCTTAACGAACTTTCTAAATATAGATTTAAATTCAAATAATTATTATTATTATTTAAAAATAAATCAATTTAAGCACAAAAATATTAAATTTGCTTAAATTTATTCTTTTTTTTTTATAAATAACAAAGTTAATCAAAAGACTCATTTATACTTATAACTATCTAAAGAATAAAAATATAAATCTTATAAAATTAATAATTTCATATTACTTACTATTTTTGGCTAACAATCTTGCTCACGAGCTTACGAGTCAAATAATACTAAGCTCGAGTTTGACTCATTTAATTAATGAACTTTTCTAAATGAGCTCGAACAAGCTTTTATCGAGTCGAGATCCGAGTAGCTTAGCTCATTTACACCCCTAGTTGCAGCTAGTAAATTTGAGATAGAGATAAAAGAACACACAAATTTACGTGGAAAAATCCTAAATAAACTAGGATAAAAACCACGAGTAAGGATAGAAGAATTTCAATATGAGAGAACGATAAGAATGACAAACTTTTAATTATAAAAAAGAACAAGTAATATTATATCTTTATAACCGAAGCAACAAACTCTCTATATTTATCTCACGACACTCTCTAATTTGAATGCTCAAAATGGGGTATGAAATATGAGCATTTGCTCTGCCTTTTATAGATAAAGTTATACATAGTAGAAGAAGCGAAATTTTGCTTTTGCCAACTAATATTGAGAAGGTGTTAACTAATGTTGAGGAGGTGCCAACTAGGTTGAGAAAGTTAATTTGAACTTTAATAACTAGTTGAGGTTTTCAATCTGAACTTTGTCCTAAACATTGACTTCTCATTCACATGGAGTACATATGTTAAGTTCTTTTGTATTGAAAATATGCAATTAAAGTAATCCATGAATTACATAATAGGATGGATGGAAAAAAAATAAAGCCCAAAGAGATAGGGATCATTGATCAAGTTCTTGAAATTGGAGTTGAGAAAGAGATATAAAAGATAGAAACTCACAGCAAGTCTAGCAAGCTTGAAGAACTGGCGTGCTAATTCATTCATAACTCCAACTTAGAGTTAATGATCGTGGATAAAAAGTTATTCGAGTAAGCCTTTTAACGCAATTGGAAGAACATGAATCTAAGTCTTGCAGTTAAATATAAACCGAAATGGTGGGACTATACAAAAATTGGCGAGATATCACTATTAAAATTATTTATGATTCAAATTTTACTTTAATTTCATCTCAATTAGTGTACATAGAGGAACTATTCCACAAAATTAGTATTTTGGCAAAGATCTCCGAGTTAGAAAAGTTTTTTTGGAAGTCGAGTTTTATAACTTTTCATTCATTTTCTTTCTTTTTTT
>AYJT01042619.1:0-14636 GCA_001278415.1 Ocimum tenuiflorum
CATGGTCTGTGATAAAGGACACTGTAACTCCCATCAATTTGTTTGGTTACGGACTGGCGTTTTTGGGCGTGGCGTATTACAATCACGCGAAGCTGAAGGCGATGAAGGAGAAGGAAGCGCAGAAGAAGGCTCAGCAGGCCGATGAAGAAGCTGGAAGGTTGTTGGAGGAGAGGGAAGGAGGAGAGATCAATGGAGGCAGGAAGAGTGAATCACACAATTAATTAGTTGCTATTTGATCATCATATAGGATGCTCTTTTTTTGCAGGATGACGAGAAATCGGATTTATTGTTCTTGAGGAGGATGGAGCTATGGTTGATTAGGTTATGTTTATTTATATGCAGTTTATTATATGGTATTGTTCCTATTCTTAGATATACTGTTGTCATCTCATGTTGCTGGGTAATTTCGAGGTTTTGCCCTCATGTTGCCTGACTTACATTATCATTAATTAGAAAGTTACTTAGGTCAGAATATGTGCTCTGTTTTCTCTTCCCCAAGATTGAATCTTGATTGTTTTGTTAGTGTTTTTCCGGTTGATTTTGGGAAAAAGTGCAGTGTTGGGCCGGTTGTGCTTGAATGATTCCTGATGGCCTAAGCTACATTTATCACAGCATTGGCCATTTTGATTGGTCCAGTCTAGTTTCGTTTGTTTTCTGTTGCATTTTTTGAATGATGTTTCAAGTTCCAGGGTATTCACCCTGAGTTTCTTGTTCTTGATCTTGAATGACGGTGAGCGTTAAGCAGCTTGCTATTTCTGATTTAATTCTTTTTCTGTTTGGCCCCTTAGATTTCATGGATAGTTGCAGTTGAGGTGTATTGAATGTTTACAAGAAATGGATATCACATTGCAGTTTAAAGTATGCCTATTGATCGTCATGTATTTTTTGCTTTTGTTCAAGGACATAGGGTCCCCTCCCGCTCACCTATTTCCAATTTCTAAGACCGTGTATGAAGTAATTATGTTAGAAATTTAACTATATACAATCGAAATATAATTCATCTCTTATTTATTTATTTATTTTTGAGAAAAATTCATCTCTTATCCTGGGGAAGAAGAAAAAATATAAAAGCAGTAATTAGTGTGCTTTTTGTTAAGCATGCCTATCCACTCTGCTTACCTCGATCATTTTTTCTTTTGTATTATCGAAGAGGAAATGCTTGAACTTGTTGAGTTGTGGTTATCTCGGTTTTTGGATTTCAGCTTTTTCACCGAGCAATCAAATTTGTATGATACATGCCACTAGCATTTAGATCAATCGGCATTTCTCACCTTTAAGCAGGTGAGTGACCTAAGTTTAGTTCCCCTATACCAAATCCCACGACTACCAAAAAAAAAAATTATATGCTACATAACTTTTATGTATATGACTCGAGAGGAAAAGGTGAAATCCACTTATAGAGACGAAAAATGATATTGTTCTGTCTAGTATCCTTCGATTTTGAGATATACATACCATTCAAAAAGAAAATATTTAATTATTAGGGATGAAAATGTTGTCAATGTGTCAGTCGATATAAAAATATCATTAACATGTCTATTATTAAAAAGAAGTAAATCTCAAAACCACTCACGTCTTTGATTCCATAAGATGTGCCTGGAGGAAAGTAATATCTCTCAACAAAAGTAACATTTTTAAGGGAAAGCATTACTAGTATAGTAAAAACTCTGTTGGAGATGAAAATGTAATAAATGTGTCCTTCATGTAAGCCGAAAACATGCCTCCTGTGAAATCATGCACAACTTCCGTTATGAGATATCTCTCAACAATTTTTTTTTGGGGAAAAGTCTTGCCTTGAAAATTCTACTAAATATGGAAAGACAACCGGTATGTCTACTAGTGAAAAAGAATTTCCCGTAATTCACAACTTCGATTTCTTGTGATATGCTCGGAAAGTAATATCTCTCACTGAGAGTAATATTTTTTAAGACAAGGGTTTCTTTAGGGGAAAAAACCATGTACTAGATATGAAATTATTATTAATGTGTATATAATGCAAGGAAATATCTCGTGAAACTATTCACGACTTTGATTACGTGATATATATACGTCAAGAAAGTAATATCCTGAATGAAAATAATATCTTTTTCATGAAAATGTGTTACTTTTAAAGTGAAAATCCACTAAGCTAAAAATAAGTCTCTTGTGTGAAATCGTTCACGAATTTGGCACCGTGAGTTTCCCCAACAATAAGTTTTGAAGGAAAAATACTACTAAAGCAAAAGCTCATTGGGTATGAACATACTATTAGCGTGTTTATTAGTGAAAAAATAAGTCTGTTATGAAATTATCCAATGAAAGTAATAATTGTTAAGAAAAAGACTTCTTTCATAGTAATGTTATCACGATTTGAGCATGTGAGAGCGTGTTACTTCTAAAGTAAAAGTAAATACATATAAAAAATACTATTTACACGCCTATTTGCCTCCGCTAAATCATTCACGACTAATTATCACGTGTAGAGTTATTAAGGGATCTTGAATTCAATACTCAGTCTCTTTCCCATTTAAATATTATTGTTAAAAAGACATTCATCAAAAATAAAAATATTTCTGAATCTTATTTTCATTAATTTTCAAATAACTAGAACGTTTGAGGGAAACTACTAACTGTTTTTTCTTAAAACCAGGTAGATCAATATCAATCTCTCATCACAAGTTTGTCGAAAGAAAAATCAGAAACTCGTTTCAGATTTGATGCAGCAAATATAGAAGGCTTACTTTTTGTTCAAAACAATAAAAATTAGAAGAGATCTCCCCATTAGACCGCCTAATTTTTTAGGCGAATTTGAATTTAGGATCCAAGGAGGGTATAAGTTGGTGGAAATGAACTAGTTAGATCGATTTAAGCGGTCTAAAGCAAGTTTTTGCCTAAAAATTAATAATCAACATAAAAATCTGATAATTTAGAAACTTAAATATGTGCGATTCCCTCGCGGAAAATCCATGCATGTATGTATATTTTTTTATTAAAAACTTTGGCTTAAGACTCATGATGTCATCAAAAGAGAGCACGACTTTATGGAGGAGGGAGAAAGTACAAACGACTTTATGGAGGGACAAAGTACACGGGACATTAAATGTACATAAGAAAATGAATATTAAATCCTCTAGATTAAACTCGGCAAAAATTCAATGACATTAGGAAACAATAAAGAATTCCCAGCAGCGCGATTTTCTTCATTTCTTGCTCTACTTCCCCTAGAAAAATAAGATAACAGTAGTATAGTCACGATTTCTTTCGACCGAGATGTAGACACTCGTACAAAACAAGTAGAACTATTTATAATCCACAATAGACAGAATCACTCGTTTTCCAAGTGAACACATTGAGTCACAATTAACTGCAAATTCAATCAACAATCGACATTGAGCTTTTAGGTTGTTATACCTGCAAATATTATCCTAGTATAAGTTTTTATCGTCAATTTAGACATATATAGATGAAAAATCAAAATGCTGTCTGCAGTGTCTCCAAAACTGTTATTAAACACGCACAATAGCACATGTAATCTTGCTCAAGGGTTAAATATCTTCACAGCAATCATCAAACACAACTAAAAATTGTGACAAGGAAAATGAACTTTCAATTGAAGGGGATTCTTTTTTGGTTGCAAAAAGATTCTTCACAGCTGCCAGGCTGACTGCACCCAAAATCCTAGGTTGACTACAACTAGGAGTTCTAACTTAGAAAATGCATTCAAATATCTGCTCAAATTTAAAGTCCTAATACAAAAAAAAAAAATCCAATGATAAACAAAACATGTTTTTAACTTTGCTCGTCATTGTTTCCGGCTGCTCTCTCCTCTGCAGCGGCTGCCATCAATTCATCAAATTTCTCTGTCTTTCCCAGCACTATCTCAATCTAATTATCAAGAACACAATCAACGATAAACATTACAAAACTTCAGTAAAAAATATCATATCTCTATGTATAACAAGTTAACAACCATCCACAGCAACCAAAACGAAAAAGAGAGGGTGCCCAAGAAACAATTGGATCACATTTAAGAGTGCTACAAAATCGAATATTAAGTTGGAGTGAGAACTGAAGCCATTCATCTAAGCAACCATTCTGGATCCATGCAATCGTTTTCAGGGTCTTGCAATATGCATTACTCTAAAAAAGCTTTAGCATATTGTGTGTTATCAACGCCTTAAAATAATTCGCACATAAGATTTTTTTAGATAAATCATCATTTGTGCAAGTTTACAGAATTTCTTCAGATAATGAAATTTAATCTTGATCATCAAAAAATACTACAAAGTGTTAGATATTGACATAGTAAAATAAAGTACAAGATAAAAACAAAAAATGGGTGTTATTGTTGATATTTGAGAATAATGGGTATCTATACTAATTTAGGTTTTGTTGAAGATTATTAAAATGAAACACTATTAAATTTCCTTACTATGCTAGTCACCTCATTGACCTTGGTTGAAAAGACTACTTTGGCCATTTTGGGTAGAAGCAGCTGAAATTTTGGCATACATGGAACAGAAAAGCATTCAATTTGAATTTTTTATTGTATGAGACGGATAGAATCAATAACTCTGGGGATACCAGCTATATCTTCCAAAGAAATTTTATTTACAAAAGAATAGCCTCTTCTTTTACCAGATATGAACCATCCGACAAATTGTATAAATTTATAATTGCATTTCATTTACACTTCCACTACAGAATAGACATGTGAACGTCCAGATCCCAAACTTACTTTGGCTTTCGAGATAGGCCTCCCTCTAGACTCATCTCTGATTTCAACAGTAGAAGTCATAATTTCTGCGGTGCCAAGATTATTTTTGTCATTACAAATAGAATAACTCAAAAGAAGAATCAAAGAATTGGCAACCATAGGATACAAACAAAGAGTTAACACCGCGAGTCTTACTCTTCTCAACTGCAAAGCCATTATTCTTCAAGATCTCTGCAACACTAACAACCGTTGAAATAGCTGCAAAAGTACGAGCAAGAGTGATTATCATTAGCTGGCTTTATTCTTGCACACCATTCCACTTTTAGGACTTTTATAGTGGGAAATTACTGAGTATAACATTGAACTATCTCAAGCACAATATTGTGATACTCCAACTGCAAGCTTAAATTAAGAAAGTATTTGAAATTTGGATCTGAGGTTGAGGACACTCATTGGACAAGAAAATTGTCCTAAAGGGGCTCATGCCAGTTGCCATTAGCAGTGCATCTTACAATCAGAACATGCATATATACAAGCATCATCCTAAAATTACATTAAATACAGCAAAAATCTCACCTAAGCATAGTTGTTTATCCTATATGAATAGGATAAAACTCAAATTTTGTTAGCTTATTCATTAACAACTTTTCTATTATTATTCAGAGTATGAAAATGGTTGAACACGAGATTTTAGAGCAGCAATTTTACCTACATGCTTTAATAAGATAGGACTGGTTTAAATGTGAACCATATTTTGTTCTTTAGGTAAATACAAATCAAGTCTTCTGAATTCATTGTTAAAATAATAGTCAGTTCAGTGACATGTAGACATTCCCCTAGCTAGTCAAGTGCACTAATTAAAAAGAACTGATAGAGCATGAGCAGTTTTGCAGGGGATGTGGACAGGAAAGCAATTGAGTTTATACATGTCTTCAAAAGTGAATGATTGTTTCAAATCAAAATTGACAAAAAGGAAACAGAGACGGCGATTTTAAATCAAGCAACGAAAGAGATCAATAACAGCTTGAAAAGAAGCAAACGCTAAATGTTATCGAAGAAAATGATCGATTATTAATTACTCGTGAATATATTTACTATACAGCAGAATGTGAGATAGTATTTTCCTGATAGCACTGATTTAAGAATTCACATTGCATTAGTGGTCACAACAAATTCTACCAAAATGTTATTGTCTTATTGACGATATCTTAGTGCTTCCAACATCAACCCCCAACATATAAAAAAAAAAAAAAAAAACTAGGTCTTAAGCTCAAAAACTAGGATGCAGAAACAAAATGAAACCAAAATTTGCATCTAACGAATACAACAAAATAAACGAGGAAAAAATACCCATCCCGAGAGCCGAAAGTTCCACCTCATTGTGTTGCTGCATGTACCTCTGCACACAATTGAAATCCCCCAATTCCAGATCCACAAATCAAAATTAGATTCATTACGCTGAAAATCCGTCGTAACACAGAAAATAAATTCAAAAACTCATAAGAGAATAAACGCGAATACCTTGGCGAGATTGACGTAGAAGAAGAGAGGCTTTTTGGTGTTGGAGACCTGGATTCGATTCTTCTTCTGAGTGTCTCCAGCAATGGCAATGTTGTTGACTCCCTCTGTGATTTCCTCCATTTCTATAATCTCTTAAAAAAATGCTAACGATTGATTGAATTGATTTAAGCTGCCTTCAGCAAAGATTCCAGAGATTTCGATTGAGAAGCAAAAAATTCAAAAGTATTAGAAGTAGGATTTGGTTGGTTATAAATTCAACGATTGGAGTAAGAATAGTGGGGGATAGGAATTTAGCTTTATTTTCTTGTGTAGGAGAGGAGGCTGCGGTTTCGTTTGTGTTGGATCTTTATCTGGTTTTCCTGTTTTACCCCTCTCTAGGGTTTCTCTTTTGCTTGCAAAAATTAAGGTCAAGGTGTATGAATTGTGAATTGCTCAGCTATTTCTCAAAGGAAAAAAAAGTCCCTATATTGTAATTTATAAAAAATTGAGATATTTAAATTTGTATTTCATAATTTGAGTCCTTGAACTTTGATATATCAAATTAAGTTGCTGAGCTTTTATTTATATTAAAATTATTTCTTACACAATATTATCAAAATAGAAAAATAACAGAGTTCTTGCCATTAATTAGTAGGCTTGTACATAATCAAACTAAATTTGAAAAAATTGAACCAAATTGAGTAATTTGGTCGACAAGGTTTCATTATTTTCCTCCATGACGTGGTTTTATATTTACAAACTAGACTTTAATTTGGTTTGGTATCATTTTCGACAAAACAAAAAAAGTATCCGTTTTTTTAATCCGAATGATATAGCTTTATTACTAATTACTTGCAATTTATTTTTGTAATATAGTTTAACGGTTGAGAAAAATTGTGTTTGTGTACTAAACTAATGGTTGATCGACTATTTTTTATATTTTTAGTATGAGACCAAACTTTATTGAAGTTTTTATTCTTGAACTTTGTGCGTGTTTATGTACGAGACAATAATAAAAAGTTTAATTTATTGTTCAACTGGGGACTGATGTAAGGAAAAACCTATCGAGAACTAGACCTTAGAACTTTCGTATTTAAATTTCTACTAGGCAAGGAATTGAATAAACAAATAAATAAACTGGATTATGGATATGCACAAACATCGGAAACCAATTGATAAGAAATAAATCGGTCAACAAATAAAATTATATACGGTGGATAGTTCAACAATACTAGCCTATTGTTGGAAGTTCAGAAAATGAAATGAGTTGTTATAGAAATTTCTATCATATACATACCATCTTTATTGGGTTGATCTTAGATCCTATATTTCTCTTGCACTAATAGGTGTTAGAACATCAACAAAATGTAAAGTACTCCTGGTCTGGGTAGTAGACATTGCTTAAATCAACCCTTATTATCTTTTGAGTCTCTAAGAAGATCAAAGTAACTATAAAAAACACTAGATTATTGATCCTATGGATTAGTTTAATTCATGCACGCATTTAGATTACGATAACCTGTATCTAAAATCTTAACCTGTTAATAGTTAGCACCTTTTAAATTGACGAACTAATAATTTAATTTGTCAATTTAAATTTTAGGGTCAGCTATCCCATCTTTTTGCCCGCAACGTAGCGAAGAGATTAGTCACTGCTGTCGGCAGTGGATACTTCATATACGATAAAAAAAAAAAGGGTCAAATAATCTTCAAATAAAATGAAACTGGGATCATAGAAATCATGATTGAAAATCAAAATACAAGAACATGCATATGTAGAAAGGAAAATTGAATTAAATTATAAAAAAAACAAAAGAAGTAAGTCTAAAATTTAATCATTTGAAAATAAAGAAAAAAAAAGCTGAAAAGATAAACTGACTAAAAGCAGAAAGAGCTAATCTCACAATCTGCAAATCTTCAGATAGAGTTTTCAGCCTCCAGATCTGATATGCGACTGTAAATAATGAGGGGGGAACATTAATTTATATTTGTGCTTTAGATGAGTTTATATTGCTGAGAAGTTTTGGACCAAACAATAAACGAGATGGGCTTTTTACATGCGAAATGAGAAAATCTCACTGTTAACTGTGTAGGGTCGACCAACCATGCTAGGCTGGCCAAAATGATCGGTCTGGTTGGATTCTCTGTTACACAAATGAGTTATATGTTGTGTTACATTACTTAGATTATTGATAAGTGTACAAATTAGTAGAGATAAATCATGTCTCCAATAAAGAAAGATTCTACCATAATTAATCTCTCTTGATTTGTACACTTTAATTTAAGCAATGTATAATACAGTTGTGTAACACGGATCCGGAGTGCTTTTGTATGTTGATTTCCACTTTTCTTTATTCTTTCGTAACATCCAAAGTTGGCTTCGTGGACACAGATATCAAACAGAAAATGCCATCTCCACTTTTAGTTTTAGGTTTCAACCGCTAGTTAATAACTAAGCTTGGGTTTATTGTTCTGTAAACATGTCAAATATCTTATATTCAATTTAATATGATTTGCTCAACCATTACATTATTAGTTAATTATTACTTCAACCATAATAGTCCGATTGGAAACATACAATCCAAGAATTGCAAGCCTACCAAATTGAAAATTGGAACTAACGCCACAACTAAAATTAGCATAAGTGGCATTGATATAAATATTTGAACTGCGACTTGGGCAAGGGCCGCGCGTACGCAGGCCCCTCCAGCACAAATTATGACGTAGGCTCGACCACTTGGGCCGACCTTAGGCAAGCACCCCTCCCATGTGCAATGGAAGCCACCAACCTAGGCCATGGGCTTTCTTGATTGCCCATTGACCGCGTCCAGGTAAGTATGTTAAAGAGGTTCAATTGCACCTTTTTATAATATTGCTTACTCACTCTTCTAACCTTTCCTAGTCGATGTGGGATACTTCAAAACTTGATAAACTCATGACCGCTCAAGGAACATTAATGAATGTAAAACATACATTAGCATACAAATCCATGAAACGACCAAACAGTATATTATTATTATCTAATACACATGAAATACAGGTGATCAATATTTACTATTTAAGGCATGTTACACCATCAAAACAGACTCTGAAACCATAACAAAATCTATCTATTTATATATTAAAGGAGTACATTATACAGTTCTTTTTTCCGCCCAAAAAGAATTTCCTACAACCTTAAAGGTCACGGGTTCAAATCTTTGTGAGGACATCCGCGTGAGTTTATTTAATACTGTACTTTAATTAAAAAAATAAACACTTACTAATTTATGATATAGACGAAATCATGGGAAAGCAATAATGAATTCACATTAATCCATAAAAAGAACTAAGATTAAATTTTGCGATCTAATTTAGTAGGAAATTAGGCTAATAGAAACAAAGTGATAAATTAACCAATTCATACGGAACCTAACTAATCATTTGATTACCGAATAACACTCTATTATGGCAAGCAATGAAATTATTGGATTAACAGCAAAAAGATAGGCAACAAATCAGCTAATAAATATTAATAAAATGTATAAGATAGCTATTTTACTTAGAAACATACAAAATTATCCCTATAAATAGAGTATGTTTCATCACCATTTCAAAAATAGGAATGCATCATCATGCTGCATCTTTTGCGAAAATTCATGCTCCAATATGTTAAAGATTCATAGTTGAATTTCATCTATAATGTCTATAATTTTTCTCGATTGTTATTGTTTTTTAATTACACTCATTCTAAAAGGATGTAATTGCATTTGATTTGTCGTATTTTATACAATGAAATTCAATTTCTTTATTTTCATCCTCAATTGTTTTCATTTGAGCAATGTTTATATGTAATGAAATGTCATTTTTTATTTTCATTCTCAATTGGTCTGATTTGAGTGTTATTTATTATACAATTGAATACTATTTTATATAACTAAATCATGTAATTTTTATATTTTTTAATCCTCTTTGCAATTTCATTGTTCATCTCCATGTAATACAATAAAACTCAACAATTCTCAATCTCATACATGGATAGGATAGACGTCACGCATTGCGTGGGTGGCAAACTAGTAAACATGTAAATTCGTAACTATCATTGAACCGAAGTCTTTTACAATACCGTGTGAAATTAATTTTTAACCATTCATTTCTTCTTTTATTTTCCTTAAAGTTTAATTTTCGACTTTGTTGATTTCAATCGACTTTGAATTAAAGCATCCATGTACAAAGCCATATTATGGAGCTTATTTATCCACTATTTCGAGAAAGGGAAAAATAAAAGCTTGAGTTTACTCCAACCATGTTTCAAAAGGCTTTACGAGACTACAACACTACATGTTACCTGGCCTAACATTACTTATGTAAGATGAAATAAGAGTATATAACCTAAAATTAATTTAGCTATTAATCTAAAATTTTATAAATTAAACTATTAATTTAGAACTTACAAGAAGACTCTAAAAGGTTGTGCATTTCGTTTACTTTAAATATTTAATATATTTTTATAAAAGAATATTTGTTAAATTTAATAGATATCACTCAATAAATTTTAATGAAAATTAATATAAGAAAAATACATAATAAAAATGGATCTAAAATAACTTATATTAACTAGAGGTGTTCGCGCAAATATACAGGCTAATTTAGCCTGATCTAGAACTTCTTTTTATGGACCTCATTGAGAGAAAATAATGAGACGGTTTAAAATTTCCCTTTTATTTGATTCTATTGATATGTTGGTAAAATAATTTTTTCCCTTCCAACTCTAGCACCAAAGAGGTGGCTAGAATAAAAAACATCTTTTACAAGTATCCTACCTTTTTTTTACACTAAAGTCCGCATTACGTTGATTGTGCTCTTGAATTTCTTGTATACTGAAAATGCCACGAATATTAGGTACTGCATGAAATTAAAAATAATCCTAGATAAAAATGTTGAAAATCTGATTTTTTTTTCCTAATCTATCTATCTTCTATCTATTAAAACAATACCCCAAATTTTCCTCCAAAAACACTTACAAAAAATATAGCTAATATCTATAAACTATAAAGGATAAACTAGTTAAATATCAAGTTTTTTATATAATATTTTAATATATTTGTTAATATGCTCTTTTATATAAAATTTATATTAATTAATAAATTTATTTATACAGTTTAATAATAATAATAATAATAATACGCTGCGCATCGGCGCAGATAACAAATTAAGAATAACTACATGGTGTAATCTAAAAATTAAATTTAGAAGACAACTCACCTATATCTCCCACTATTGGGAAGGACATACGCCCGGAGGCTAGAAAAGTGAAATTAAAGGATCGATTGAAAAATAAAATAAGATTCAATATATACACATTTTAAACTTGATCAAGTAAGGCTCTTTCTACTTTGGTCTTGAATACCAATATGTACAGCTTCTCCATTGAGAAATAGAGAAAGCCCCCCGTTGAGTGAGTCACAAATGACCCAAAACTTGATCCAACAATACAATGCCACGCAGGTCCATACACCTTATCAAACTCCTGTCACACATTTAATACATCTTAAATTAATCATAATAAATTTTGCAATATTATACACATTAATTATTGAGAGATAGAAAAGTCATTTTCTTGGCCAGACAACTGCGCATTGCCACTTCCTCTGTGTCCACGGTATGTATGCATTGAGCACCTAAATTTTAGGATCTTGTATAGCTTGTCTTCTCGAATTTATTTTTCTTGGAAAAACAACCAAAAATAATTATACGACATGTGTGATCAACAATGCACTAGGAAAAATAAAACAAATCTAATTCCAATTTGAAAAAATAAATTAAAATTGGTGAGGGTTCTAATTATGAAATGAAGATCGTATGGCCTCAAGCGATAAAGAAAACAAATGCTGTGTGTTTAATATGCATACTTTTTATACAGTCACAATGATCACAAATAAAATAAAAGTTGGCAAAAATGTGTGTTAGACCGCCTAAACGATTTAGGCAGATCTAAGTAGTTTATTTCCACTAATCCAAACTCATACATACCTTGACTCCTAAATCCAAATTTATACCCACTTTAAATTTTAAACTCAAACCCACCTAAATAATTTAGACGCTCTAACAGAAGACCTTCTTAAAATAGTTTATCAGGATTCTGATAAAAGATATCCCTATAATATTTACTAATACAGTAGGAGTTATCAATCATGCTTCTTAGCATCAATGCGTGTGAGAGAAAATCATATTGTTTGACTGATAGTTGTTATCCTTTTTGGTTATTAGGGTCATGGAATTGGCAAGCAGAACATGATTAGGAAAGAATATTTGAGTAATTAATCACATGATTGTATATATGTAGCATGTTACCTTAGTTAGATATATGTCATAAGATAAATTTTTATTTTCCATTAATTGGAGGTCATGCATGCACTGTTTTTATAGGAGTTGAGACCTGGACAAATTATTCATAGACTAAGTAAAGTGCCCATCTATTGAATTAATTGAAGAATTGATTCGTTTGAATCTGCTTGTCGGGTTTTGCACATTCATTCCGTCAATTATACATGTTCTTACCCATAGAAATTACTAATATTTTATCAACCCAATGTAATTATAAAACTAATTATATGATGTATTCATTATCAATAATAAGTACTGACCCTAATTTCTAATGTATAGGCCTAGTGGATGCATGCAAATAATCAACACAAGGATATGATAGCCAAAAATCTTATATTGAAACTAAAAGTTGATAATATTGGAGATTTATGTTCTACATTTCTCTCTCTATTATATTTACCGAATTCGCTTTATAATTGCGGTTGCAAATGCTACCGGAATAAAATTCCCAAACTAACAATTCAAAAAATTAAAAAAAAAAAAACACTCCCAAAAACTAAGAATTTAAAATAAACATCCCATCCCTCTCTGAAATCTATTTTATTTTCTTTGGCTATAATCAATCCTAAGATAATAATACTTCAATGGAAATATAATATGTAATTACTAGGTAGCTAACTAGCTACGTAAATACTAGAGGAAAGTAGAAATGCATAATGAGATGCAACAATAGTGAAAGAAAGACTAGTGCTCTTCTTGATACATAGAAATGCGAACAATGTGGTTCATCAACTAGTTCGTTCCAGAGCTAGCTACTTGTACAGACAACATTATTATGATGACTAGTGATTATGTTTAACCGTATTATGAGATGTTTCATGAAAGTTAATCCTGATTAAAGAAAAGAAGAGAAATATCAAGTATATGTTACCTTTTTGATGTTATAGGCCATATATTTGGAGCTGAACTTGTCTAAAGCATCATAAGTAGTTCTAGCACATCGGAAAGCATGCACCTGCATGAACCCCGGCATGTCCGTCACCAACACCTTCACTTGCAACATCGCCGCCACCGCTCCCACATTCCCCTCCGCCCCCGACGCCGACCTCCTCTCCGATCTTCTCGGCTGCTCCGGCGCCTTCTTCTCCCTCTCCCTATAAGTCTTCGACCTCACCAACGACCCCCATCCCTTCGCCACCGCACTTTTCCGCGGCACTTCCGCCGCCATGTTGTACACGTAGACGCCATCTCTCCTCTGCCTATCACTCGCCGCCATCAACATATGATGTCTCTGGAGTTAATGAAATGAATTAATGGATATATGGTGTGCATGATGAAGAATAAGTATAATTATTGTGTGGGGGTGTGGACCACACGAGTCTTTTGAATTATGGTGGATTAGAAATTTAAGTGTGTGAAAGGGGGATTAATTAGGGGAAGCAAACCATGTGGGATTATCTGTAACCAGGGATTATAAAAGAACAAGGGGTGTGTGGTGGATGAAGCGAAAGATTTGATGCATTTTTGTTGTTTAATGTGAATATTAATATATTTGGTAACCACCGGATGATTAATAGTAATTGTCTGTTAGCGTGGAGCATGTTCGTCTGTAATAGGCTTCGTGGGGGAGAGCCCCCCACATGGGCCTTTTATTCTCAGCAGTCTTTAAAGTTTGAGGCCCCTATCTCGAAATTTAGATGCTGCGTCATTGTCTACTCCATGCCTATATTCTTTGATTTAATTCGAATAGTACATTAGTTGAAACTTAATTATAGTCCGTGGCGGAATCAGAAATAATTTTTAGGGGGGTTCGTTATATTTCACATAGAAAATTTTCACGCAATAAAAAACCATATCAGCAATACAAATAATTTTTAATATATTAATATTAATTTAAATAAAATATAACAATAAAAAATCATTCGAAAAATAAGAGTCATCCAATCGATCTCTACAAGGTTTTTTTAGATAAATCCCACATATATAAAAATATTCAAAAAAATTGATATATAGTACAAAATATAAAAATTTGCAAAAAAATAATATATATTACAAAACAATTAAAATTTACGTCCACAGCTTATACATTACATCTAATGTAAATTTAACATAAATTCACAACAAATATAAGTAC
>AYJT01042733.1:0-11980 GCA_001278415.1 Ocimum tenuiflorum
TTTTTTAAAAAATATATTTTTTTTAAATGCATTAAAGATTCATTCATATTTTTGTCCAAGAGTTGTAAACAAACAAGTTAAGTCGGGATTTGGAATTCAGCACCCAAGAAGGGAACCGAATCATTAACCATTTTACCAAAGATCAATTCGACAAGTGTCATGGACCTCCTTCAACAATAATGAGTGCATTGAATTCGAGGAAATCGATACGTGATTGCCAAGTGTACATAAATCTCTGTCATCTTACTTCTTAGTTTTTATCATTGTGTCTATGAAGATGGTGGTCACCATTATTTATTCCAAAAAAGAAAATAAAGAAATGGTGGTCACTAGTTTGACAAGTTTCGTATGCATTGATAAGTGTACACACTACACAGATCTCACGTATATTATATGATATTATATTTTATTAATATAACGCATACGCTACACAGTCCGATATATCCCCATGTATTGGTAATAAGATCTTCGGTCGACCACATTGGATTCTCATCAAAAATCGAAACAACAAAGAATTAGAATAAATGTAAATGGTGATATCCATGCGCAACGATGAATCTAAATCCTTCCTCACTTGGAAGAGCATAGAATAAATGTAAATGGTGATATCCATGCGCAACGATGAATCTAAATCCTTCCTCACTTGGAAGAGCATCTTCACTGCAATTAAAGTTTATTTCTTTATACTTCTTTGTTAATACGCATATTTGATAGTAGTGGCTATTGGCCTATTTTCAGTTTGCAACAGTCAGTTCCGGACATAAAAATTCTAGAACCGGGACATGTGCAAATATTTTGGTTCCGAGCCGATTTTGAGAAATTTTCAAAGTCGTTTCGGTTCTGGTTAAGAACTAGAAAATATATAATTTTGTATATATATATTTTATTATTTAGAAGAGTAAGAAAATATAAATGCTTCTATAAATATAAAAGTAAATAAATAATTTTATGGGTACAATATGATAATGTGAAAAATAGATAATTAAAATTAAAGTCAAGAGTTGTCCCTGCAAAAAGTTCCAATCCGAAAACTGACTGAAAATTGGATCGGCAATCACAAAATACACAATTGAAAAAGAAATTGCAAGTTAGAAGCGGATGGAAATGGAATGAGTGGTAGGAGAATGAATCCAAAGGGCAAAACAGAGTCCGGCACTGACTAGGACCAACCAACAACAATGGATAAGATCCAGTACGCTGTCCCCGTCCACGCCCCTCCACAATTTGCGTTTACCAAATAAACTACTCCCCTTCTTTCATAAATACACACTCTCCACTCTCTCTATCACCTGCTATGTACATGATTCTTTTCTTTCCCAAACAAGAATTTTCAAACAATGGCTGCATCTGCTGCTTGGCCTCGATTCATGGATTCCTCCTCAACAAGCATATTAAGGAATAAAACTGATAAGAAAAAGGAATTTAGGGTTCGTTGTGTCTCTTCTTCCGCTGTGGCTGATCCCTACAGGACTCTAAGCATTCGCCCCGGTGCTTCTGAATCTGAGGTTAGGACGGCGTTTAGACGGCTTGCAAAAAAGGTGATTCTTCTTCATTGCTTTAAAAATGCTTTCTTTCAGAATTTTCTGTGTCCCCTTTTATGCGGGGTTTGTGGAAGAGCATGGAAGCATCATTTGTGTTCGTTCTTGTACTTTGAGAGGTAGATAAAACGTTTATTGTTATTTTCTTGCATCTCCCCACAATCACAAACAAGGGTTCTTGAAATTTAAAGTCAGTCAAACTTGAAGATCACTCATTTATTGCATTGTTGTTGCCCTGCCAGAGCTAGTATTTCTGACTTTCAATTTGATTTTTCGTTTTTTGCGTTCACGATTTTAAATGGAATGATGAATGGATTTCAAATCCACAAACGAGAGGGAAAATGGTAGCCTTGTTGGGTTTGCTACTCTGGATTTGGACTCCATCTCTTAATCCTTCCATCCATAAGCGATTTAATATTGCTAGATGTGGCTTATTGTTGACTTGTTCCTGTTTTATCTTGATCTCTTGATTTTGAAATATTGCAGTATCATCCAGATGTCTGTAGAGGAAGCAACTGCGGCGTCCAATTTCACCAAATTAATGAAGCATATGATGTAAGTAGCGACACAAATATGTCCACTGATGACAATTACATTTAGTTTCTTCTGTCGTATTGTGTGAAAATTGTATTATTGTCAACATTATAAAAGCTGCAGGTCATACAATTAATGTCTGTTTTCTCTATTACAATACTACCACAAGTATTTATGATTTGAAATTGCTTTTATCAACTCTAATCGGATAATATTAGTTGATGAGTCATTCTCAGTCAATGGACCTAATCCCCTTGTGAATGAGATGTTCAAGCTAAAGATGATGTTGACAAGGGCTTTTGTCTCTATAAATGATGTGGGGGCAAATCGCCCTTTATGCTGATTTTGAACTTTTTAGTTTCTGAAAGGGCAGAGCAACCAGATATAGTAATTTGGTTGTGTGATTGCATTTGCAGCTTGTAATGAGTAATCTGAGAGGGGAAACCAGTGCTATGGAGATGTACGAAAACTGCGAGGAAGATGAGGCAATGAGGGGGATGAACGATCAAGATTGGGAGCTTTGGGAGGAATGGATGGGGTGGGAAGGAGCTGGGATTCGCGATTACTCGTCTCATGTCAACCCCTACATCTAGTCCTAGTGGTTTTGCTTTGTTTGATCGATCGATCATGTTTGGACCGAGAAGCCCACATCCTTACATTGTTTGCAAGTTGTGAAGATGATTGAGGTTTCTTTGTACAGTGTCATTTCTTTTCTTCTTTGTACCCCATGTACAGTTTTGTATGAGGATGAGATGATAGTGCTTCCTCCTCTTATTGTAATAACCTGTCACTACTATGGAATTATGGATTCAACCCTATTTGTCTATTTGATAATAACTTTTTTATACCAATCATTCATTCATTACTCAAATGGGAGTTGGTGTTGATTGATTACATTAATAAATTATTATTATTATACATTAAATTGAAGAGAATGATAAGAGCTTTAATTTGATGTATTATTTGAAAATTTTGGGTCTAAAACAATAAACTTATAACATTTGGAAATAGAGTTCATTTTGATTATTTAGTGCCGGTATCATCTTTCTTTTGTTGTTTAGCATAAATTAGTGTGACAATGTATGTATATTTTTAAATTATAATGCGATATTATCAAGCTCCACTTTGAATGGGCTCAATATAATCTAAATCAATAGTTTATGTGTATCAGTAAAATGTCTTAACTATTTGCATCGAGTTGGGAACAATAATTTTTCTTTTGGGTAAAATATTCTTAAAAGATAACCACAATTTGCATGTACAAATACAAAGCACTTAAATCAAACTACATGTCAGTGTTTGAATTGAACGAAAAAATCTATATTACAGTAGTGCCCACATCACTCACGTGTGGATCTGCTTGGACCCCACAGATTTATATAAATATAGCGGGCACTACCCACCTCATAACCAAAATTTTTTTCATGAGATGGACCTCACCTGAAATCCAAGGAAAATGCTCCCATTTTTTTAATTTTAAATATTATTCATTATATCCTACAATTTTTTAAGAACCACAATTTCTTTTTGGGAGAATAACCACAATTTTATAATCGAAGGAAGTTAAAAGAGTTGGAAACACAAAATATCAACCCCTCATACCAGTTCTTAGTAATAAGTAGATCATCATTTGATTGTTTCTTCGTCTCGACTCCACGCTCTGTCGCGCCGCCAACAATTTAGATTTGCCTTACGAGTTACCATTTTCGTATTTTCTGAACCTTAATCCTTTTGCAGGTGCGCTCTGGATAGTAGCGTGTCTCTGAATGTTTGTCTTGATTTTATCTCAATCTCGATTCGGTTTATCCGCAGATTCATGTATTCCATGGAGAAACCCTAATTCCACCCCTTTGTGGACGTGATTCTCGGAATTTCTTTGTTGGTAGGTTGTTGTTGTAGTCATTTTACATCAATTTTGTCAATGTTTGTTGTCATTTGATCGTGGCTGTGTTTAATTTATTGCTACCACTGACTGTGTGAGTTTGATTGTATCTTGCATGGAGTCCTGCCTTCAGTTTTTGGTTTATTCTTAGATACATGGTTACTTCTGTTTCATTACTCCGAGATGGTTTGGTTTTCTGTATGGTGATATAATTTTGAGAATTGGAAAGATTGACACCGGCTCTAGTTTTGATAACTTGTAATCGATTGTGTTAAAAAATTCTTCTGAACTAGTAGTAGGATAAATTATTATCTTCCTTAAAACATTTATTTTTAATTTGGAGATGAAGCAACACTGATTACTTTCAGTTGCTAATGTCATGTAGGCATTTCTGAGTCTAGTAGCTAATTTAAATTTGAGATTCATTTTGGTGTTCTATACAATATTTCATTTTGCAATCTTATTTCTCATCTGCTGCATATTTTCTTCTGTAGTGAATCTGTTTGGTGATGGCAGACCTCAAAGAACGCCTGCTTCCACCAAAACCTGCATCAGCTGTGAATCTGAGAGACAATTCATACAGGCCATCTGCCTCTGGGCGTATCCCATTTCAGGGAGTAGATGTCTCAGGCCTGAAAAAACGTGGGCAAGGCCTTCGATCATGGATACGTGTTGATGTAACTGGGAATTCCCAAGTAATTGAGGTTGACAAATTCTCCATGATGCGCCGTTGTGATCTTCCTGCACGTGATCTAAGGTTACTAGACCCACTATTTGTCTACCCATCTACTATCCTCGGCAGAGAGAAAGCAATAGTTGTAAATCTTGAGCAGATTCGATGCATCATCACCGCGGATGAGGTTTTGCTTTTAAACTCACTTGATAGCTATGTCTTGCAATATGTGGTGGAGTTGCAGAGACGGTTAGAAGGTGCAGGAGTAGGGGAAGTTTGGCAATCTGAAAGTCCAGAATTAAGCATAAGGAGAGGAAGCAGAAATTTTGACAATATGATTGGAAACACATCTCCAGACTACCTGCCGTTTGAGTTCAGAGCTCTTGAAGTTGCACTAGAGGCTGCTTGTACCTTTCTGGATTCTCAGGTACATTCCTTTAAAAAAAATGCTTGCTTGGTATGTTCTCTCTCTGTCTCTCTGCTCTATCTGCTGTGTAGAGATTCCTTAATGTGACTGCCCAAGTTTTCTTTGTGTCAATGATTTGCTTTCTATTTCAATTCGGAACATGAAAACAAGTTTAGCTTCACAATGCTATTTTCTAGCTGTATGCCTGTCTATGATACCTAGTTATGATCTGGAAAGGACCACGTGAACCTAAACCAAACCGTCCTAACTCTCTGCTATTGACATCTTTTGTCTTTTGCCTGCGATTTCTGTTTCAATCTTAAAGTGCAAATATAAATTAAACAATGAAAATTGCTTTTTGATGGAAGATAGATAGAACATTTTGATGCATGCATCTATTTTATCTTCCTGGGCAGATCTTCCTCGAGTGAAAAAAGTTGGATTAACAGTTAATGCCTTGTATTTTTGCATCACTGGAGGATTTTATCGAGTTTGTTACTGTCTGCCGAGATAGGTCGTTTGATTTTTTTCTTGGGTTTTATGCAAATTGGATGCTTTTCTTTTCTTATATCTTTCTTTAGCCAGGTTGAAGATATTTTGAGATTGATAATGAAAAGAAACAAAACTGACTTTTGACTTGTGAAGGATGAACTATATAAGTTAATATGCAACAAGCCAACAACACAACATTTACCAGTTAGTATGAATTTTAGGCAAAAAAAACTTGTGCAAAAAATAATACCTGAGGAAATAGCACCTTTGATCTGGCTATTGCCAGATAGTGAAGATGAGCATTATAACATTCCTGATACTCTTTGCAGTAACACTTTCGTCTAATATAATCAACGTGCATTTGGAAAATATCCAAATTTGATAGGCAGCAGAATTAGAGATTGAAGCATATCCATTGTTGGATGAACTTACATCAAAGATCAGCACACTAAATTTGGAAAGAGTTCGTAGACTAAAAAGCAGACTTGTTGCATTGACCCGAAGAGTTCAGAAGGTATGTAGCTAGTTATATTTGACACATAATCCTGGTCATGTTTTCTTTCCCATGCCCATAATTCTTTGTTCTTTTATTTCTGCTTTCTTCAAAGTTGTTATATTATCATCTAGGTGAGGGATGAGATTGAACAATTAATGGATGATGATGGGGACATGGCTGAAATGTATCTCACAGATAAGAAAAGCCGCATGGAATCTTCATTTTATGGTGATCAATCATTGGTAGGATATCGATCAAATGACGGTGGATTGTCCATATCAGCTCCTGTTTCTCCTGTTTCTTCACCTCCTGAAAGCAGGAAGCTTGAGAAATGCCTTAGCATAGCAAGGAGCAGACATGGAAGCGTCAGAAGCTCAGACAGTGCCACAGGAAATATTGAAGAGCTGGAAATGTTGTTGGAGGCGTACTTTGTTGTCATCGACAGCACTCTGAACAAACTGACTTCGGTATAATCTGTGAATATGATAGTTCATTCAACTTACTCTAATTCATTGATCAATAATTTTTTCATATTATTTCAGCTGAAGGAGTATATTGATGATACGGAAGATTTCATCAACATTCAGCTGGTACCAGTCTTTTTCTATATTTTTCTTTCCCATTTTTGCTGTCTTAGAGAAGTATGCCTTCCACTTCAGCTAGATACTATAAATATAAGCCAATATGTTATGCTGCATAAAACCTAAAATTTCTTAGACGACATCCTTGGTAATAATGATATGGTGTACGGTGTACCCAGTGCCGGCCCTGACATTTTGGGGCTCTTCTCAGGGAAAGTACCATTATAAATTAACAATTATGATTTTTTAAATCTTTTTTTCAGGATAATGTTCGAAACCAGCTTATACAGTTTGAGCTATTATTGACTACTGCAACTTTTGTTGTGGCTATATTCGGAGTGGTAGCCGGGATATTTGGCATGAATTTTGAGATACAATTCTTCAACAATCGAAGTGCATTCAAATGGGTCTTAATAATCACAGGAGTTAGTGGTGCTGTCATTTTTTCGACATTTTTGTGGTTCTTCAAGTATAGAAGATTAATGCCGTTGTAAATGTTGAATGGATAAAAGTAGAAAGTATAATTCCTGTAACTGTTTATTTTGAATTTCAAACAAATAGAATGATATATGTATTGTCGTTTTCATTAATTGTACAGAATTTACGTTTGTAGGTTTAGACTTAGTTTATATTTTTTTGTTAACTCGATAACTGGCGATCAATTTGTAGTGCAGGAATATATGATTAGAGAAGCCTTATTAACTCATATATGTTTTGTTTTTACTAATTTATTTTTTTATATATTTATTCTAATAGCATAGTACGTGTTTTTTTGTTCCAAAATGCAACTGGTTTTTTAGTTAAGTACGTACATGTGACCAAAAACAAATATAACTGTGATAACGTGATCCATGAAAACTTTTAATATGTTATGCACTTTAGTCTCTAGATAACGCGGTGTATTATTTCGCAAGAAATGAAAAAAACAAAGAAAAAAAAAAGGAATTCCATCATGTTAACTGATAAGTGAAAACATTCAAAGAGCATATTTCAGACAGAACATCTGTATTCCTTCACTTCCCCTTTCTTGTAGATGCCACTTTTGGAGTACAATTTGATATGTACTAAAAAAGTTAATTATTATGAAAAGAATATGATGATGAACAATTAGGGTGATAATGATGATGCAGAGTTATGCATCAATATTTGGTATTCTGGTTCAACTACGCCATTCAGACGATAGTTCTGTCTCTAGATCTTCTTCCCACCAAGTCGCACTCTGAAAGCAGCAGCGAGTTTTACTTATCATCAATCTCAACTCCCACTATATATATGTTATAAAACAACCTAAGTTACTGTAGTATGAGTTGATCAAACCTTGTAGCCTCTTCGAAGGAACTCGAGCGAGCTTCCTTCTTCCTCCTTTAGTCCCAGAACCCGCAGCAGTTCTTCTTTAGTCTGTCACGCACAACAAATCAAACCAAACTCAGTGAGGTCTTCTCGTCTGTCACGAGTATAATGGTGATGGTTTTCAGCCAATTACTTACTTCACCCAGAGTAAAACGACTCGTGCTTTCTGCTACACAAGCATAGGAATTGTCTCCTTGCTTCAACATGACTTGCCATGGTCCTGAATAGACAGGATTGTTCGTGTGGTAATATGATGGTTTGAGTGTTCATGATCCATACCAACATATTTCATTGTGCATTCATGTATGAAGTGGGAGTTGATTGAAATGGTGAACTAAGAAAACTACCGCAAGATGGAAAATTTGGAGGAGATTGGTTGCTCACCTGGATATTGACGGAACAATGCTCCACTATAGTTCACCACATAAGGCGCCACTGCAATTGTCTTTCACAGTTACGAGTACTAATCATTCCATCTAAAATTTGAGCACTAGCAATACGTATTTTCGTCAAGTAATGCAAATTACTGAAGTACCTTTGAATAATCTCTAGTTCGGATGTAGAAAACAGGAATAAATTGAGAAAGAAACCGATAATGCACATCTTTGCTCGGAAATCCTATCAGCCCCAGATCAGCACTGCACACACAACAACGTTTCAGACCATGAAAACCACATAAAAATGGAAAAACACATCAATTCCATGATAGGTTATACACACCGTAATGTGTCAAGCTCCAGGTTAAAGAGAACAGCCGGGGCAGAAGCAGCAAAATTTTCCTGCACTTTTGAAAACCAATTGTCTTAGCACGTCCAGAAATGATTAGCTTGTGAAATGGAAAATGAAGCATTTAATTGCAACTAAATTCATAAGGCAGGATGGTAGTACAATTAATCTGAACAGACCTAACGAAAATATTCAATTTCATGTGGCTAGGGAATTTTATCTTCATCCTACAATATGTCTAATCATGCTCACATATTCTGTGCTAATTAATATGCAGGTCTGTAAGACCTTTCACTTAGATTTCTGATAGCAAAGTCTTTAAGTTGATAATCTGCATTTATTTGGTTCAGTACCATAGAAAATCTGAATAGCTAGAAGGGAAGTAGAACCCAACGAAGGGTGGAAATTTGAAAATTAATTTCAGAATTAACAATAGAAGTCTCTGAACACTCACAAACACATGCTTCATAATTCTTGCAATAGTAGTTTGCAATCATTGAGATAATAATTAAAGTAGATGGCACACCACATATTTCTCTACAACAGACAGATCGCGGGTGCTACAATTGAGGAAGATATAGAGTGATGGAGGTTTGTCAGATTGCCAACGAGCTGCAGCAGGAATAAGGAAAAGGGTCAAGTCCAAACCATCTAGTGAAAAGCTACATGATAATATGCTAGCATGTATGAATTGAAGACTTACTGTATTTACTAGAGGCAAAACAATTACATAAAAACAAACTATTATGACATTTTGATAATACTTAACAAATATATAATTTGCAAACCTCAGAGAGATTGTGATCTCCGAAATAATATCCATCAATGTAATATTTTTCTGACAAACCAAAATGCAAAAAGTAAAATCTTCATGCGTCTGGCCATATTATACCAAAAGTAGACATAGCACTGATAAGTTTGTATAGAGGAAAATGGTAGTGCTTTAAGAACCAACCTTCATTTTCATCAACAAAGTCAAAATCCAAAGTGTCCCTTATGGATTTAAAAAACGAGGTGACTGCACCACTAGGTACATCATCCAAGGATCCAACAGTTATGCCATCAATCTGAAAGGAAAGAAAACCAATAAATGTGAACGATGAGATAACATGGAAGACCTGGAGAACTTAGAATTGTATTTCTCAACTATGATTCTGTAAAAGGCCACTTTCAACAAGTAAACACCTTTGGTCTTAAGGGATTGCCTATCTTGAAGATTCTCGAAATGTTGTGGCATTCTCAAGGCTATGCAGAAAAGTTACACTTAACAAAATCTTGAAGTACATTTTGATTCATTATACATGTACTAATTCTTTGTTTGATTTTCTCTGAGATATGCTTCCTCTGGACTTTTAAAGGAATACCGGCTACCTCTAAATCTTGAGAGATGGCAACCCTACCTCAGTATAAATGAGGTGGAACCTGGATGAATAATCATCAACTTATAAAGCGTTATTTACAGAAATTAAAATTTTGAAAAACCATTAGCAGATATTGAGCTATAAAACTCAACGGTATTAAGTATTAAAGGTACATAGAGTTCTACGTAAACTAAACCGACTAAACTTCATCTGACAATTGACACAAATGATATTTCCACCCGTATCGACATTCTATTCTCAAACATTGTTTTATCAAGAAGAAATTATATTCTATACACCCGTATAAAAGAATGAATGAGCCAATTTCAAGACAACATACTACACTGGATTTTTACTCAAATATTTTGTTTCATTTAAAACAGTAAATTTTAAACAGCATTAATGTGCTTCTTAAAACATATTTATGAGTACATTCATTTACGCATACACAGGGTATTCCTGATACCGAGTACAAATGCACAAATAGATACCTGACTACAAACAATAGGAAATTTTCACAAAATGAATAAATGAATACCGAGTCAAAAGCTGCTCTAAAAAGTTCTGATGCCCTACGCTTTTCTGGCTTATCTGGAAATACCTAAAAGGCAAATACATACTTCAGATTTTCCTTTGTGATGAAAGCAATCTGAACACCTTGACCACCAAGTAAATAAAAGGAAGAAAGATAATGAAGTATTTCATACAATGCATGCTCTTGTTTCTTGCTTCTGTTGCAGCTTTCTGACAACAGCTAGCGCAAGTTGAATGTTGGCATCACTGAACTCATCGGACGAACCCTTCATAATTTAAGTACATCGCAAATTCTTATTAAAAAGCCACAGAACAGTAATAAGCAGGACTATAAGATAAGTCATTATGGTTTTCTGAGCTTACATAGAGAGAAATTGTGAGCATCTCAGATATGTAAATAATAGTGGTAATATAGGAAAGATCTACTAATGTGTAATTCTCTTGAGAACAAAGTGAACGCTAGGAGGATACCTTATAAGAAGAAATGCTGGTAGGCAGCGGACTGATGGGCACCAGAGGAGCATAAATCAATAAAATGGTAGGTTATTGTCAGTACAATAAATGAGCACTCGAGCAAGATGGTAGATGACACACCTTAAAAGGTAATAATACATTATCTAAGCTTAATGCATTAGGTGTGAGAACCTGATTAAATTTCTAAGATGTATTTCTTCAGAGAGGAAGTCCTCCATATTTCACAATCAATATGTGTATAGGAACACTATGCTACGATTTATACATAGATAACTATTTGACTCCAAAACTCCAGACACCAAATTCAACAACTTCACTTGCATCAGAGAAAGAAAATGGTACTGATCAACTAAATTTTGGCATTCAATATACATAATTCAGTCCATTTAAATATTTTTAAATCATAAAATACAAACAAAAGGATCAAAGAATATCACACATCTCATCATATTATTTGCAGACTTGTAAACCTTTTGACCATAAAGCAACCCCACATTACAAAAACTACCTTAATACAACCCACAGGATAACAATTCCAAGGTTCAACTCATATTATCTCAATCAGGCAAGAAAACAAACAGATCAGAGAGCAATACGCACGGGAACTCGATCTCAAGACGGACTTTTCCATCTTGCAGAGCAGAGAAAAGAGAATTGGCAGCGTCAGTAACGAGAACTTCGTATGATTTGGGCTTGTAAACTGCCACGCCAGCCTTGGGGCTGATTTCAGATTCAGATTTTGTAGCTTTTGCAGTGATAAACCTCCTATTGCCGCATTGAAGGTTAGGTGCAGTGAGTTTGAAAGAAGAAGGAGACACAGAGGGATAAGAGAGAAAAGGACTCTGCTGATGGGAAATTTCGACGGAGTAGCAGGTTGTGGCAGACGGAATTTTGATAGTTGCAGAAACTACGGCCGCCGCATGAACGGCCATC
>AYJT01042734.1:0-36196 GCA_001278415.1 Ocimum tenuiflorum
ATCAGGAGGGAACGATAACGGTTGGGTGGTTAAGAAGCGGCGACATCGTTTTGCGTCAATTTGCCAATTTATCCTATTTTTAAATGCGACTTTAGATAGAGAGATCACACTGTAAGGAACTGGAGGTGAAATTACTTGAGACGAAATTCTTTTCATTATGAGACCAACTAAATAGTTTTATATGCGATTGCGTGTTTAATTCTTTCTGAAGCTCAGTTCTTTACAAAATTCAACTTGAGAATCTTACTATACTGCCTATGTTGCAGTAGAAACCACGGATCCAGCCCAACCCATGTAGAAGGTGAGTTTGATAGGCCGGGCTTACCTATATTAAATGAGTTCGAATGGATTTATTTTCAAACTCAGGCCCACCCAGGCCCACCAGAGTCCGGGACCGGTCCATGTTTAGCCCACCTTAGACTAATCTCACATTTTAATTACTTTTCTTAAAATTTTTAACTAATATTAAGCTTCTTTTTACTAATTTAACGACATAAAATATTGAATTGAAGTCTAGAAATTAAATTATACATATTTTAACACAAATTGTTCGAAAAACTATATGTTGTAGTAGTGTTATTGTTACTTTATGTTTACAGTATGTTGTATTATATGTTACTGATATATTTTCGTCTTTATACTTTACTGATTTCAGGTAATTCAGTGCATGCACATTTTAAATAGTTTTATTTATTTTATTTAATCTAATCTTGTGAAAAACGTATTTCTGTGTTACTTGATTTTTTTTATGATAGTTTAACAGTAAATTCGAATACTAATTTTTTCATTCTTGATGACTTTTCACTTGATATTCTTAACGCTTCCAAGGTAGACCGACGTCCTATCTGCGTACAGATTGTGCGTCGCACAAAATAGAAAATGAATTGATGATGTAAAATCGAAGCATTCGAGAACTAACGATAGTAAACAGTGTGCACTTTGACCATACGGGTGGCGGAACCAGAAATAATTTTTAGGGGCTTAGTTATATTTTACATAGAAAATTTTTCACGCAATAAAAAATAGCAATACAAATAATTTTTTAATATATTAATATTAATTTAAATAAAATAAAATATACCAACAAAAAATCATTCGAGAAGAACCATTTGGTCAATCTCTACAAGATCTTTTTAAATAACTTCCACATATATAAAAATTTACAAAAAAAATAATATATAATACAAAACAATTGAAATTTACGTCCGCGGTTTATATATCACATTTAATGTAAACTTAACATAAATTCACAACAAATACAAGTACTAAATTTTGAATATTTGATTACAAAATATTGAATATTTGAATATTGATTACAAGATATTACAAATAAAAAAAAATTAAAGATAATGAATTAAAATTTATTTATTTATTTCTTAATTTATCCTTAAAAAATTTAATTTTATAAGGAGAGGTGTTGGGGTATGGGGAGGCTAGAGCCCACCAAAAGCCCCCCTTGGTTCCATCCTTGGGAGAAGGTGTATGATTAGATTGGTATAGTAATCTAATAAAAGAATCTTCTAAAGATTCACGTCCCAACCAGAAACTAGATCCATCAAACTCCATACAGAATCACGCAAACTGTATTATAGTAGCATATCAACAAACTATTGATAAGCCAGAAGAGATAAGAGATTGTTTTCCTATGGTTGATGGGTTGGAACTTGAAATAAGTAGTTCCCTTCATTAATTAATACATGCATCAATCATCTATATAGAATAACACGTGCAACAAAGAATCCCAATCATAAGCGTTGATTTATTGTAGTTTGATTCTATATTACATTAACAAACAATTTGATATATATGCGTGCGATTTCTGAGGCTAATAGTGTCATTATACTCGGTGTCGCTTCCTTTCAGATATGCATTCTATTTTGATCGTAGGTTGCCCAGAAGTAAAGCTAGTATTTCAAAAACAAAAGTTACCCTCTCTAAATGAGACAATTTACTACAAGACATGAAGCAACAATTATTCAGAAGAATGTCAAAATATCCAACACCTCTGCAAATTCTTAGTAAATTCCAGGTATAATCCTGCTGGGGACCTTGTCGCAGTACAACTTCCAGTACTTACTGTACCTGCAAATAACAGCAAAGGTTTGAACAACGTTACAACTCACCGCAAGGGCAAGTACATCCAGCATCCACACTTTCATGGTTGCTAACAACTGATTAAAGCAAACAAATGATTACTAGTGCAGTTTGCCGGTTGTAACATATTTCCAAAAGTACCAAACTACGACGAGCATGATAGAGATGTGATTCTAAAAATGGTTCACACTGGACATCTATGAATATCCTAATAGATATATGAAGATGATGCGTGCTTACTTTGATCTGCATCTATCATCATCCCTCTTAGCTCGATCAAAAAGAAGAATGGTAAGGAAAATCACATAGAAGTAGGGCAGAAACTGCAAGATAGAATAAGATAGATTGTTGATAGGAGTTGAGAGACATAAAGGCGTTTGAAGATATTAAGGTGCCACAATAACAACTTACGTGGTCAAACATAGCTGGTACGGTCCAGAAGAAGGCCCCCAGAATTTCCGGGACATAATGAAAGTGACGAGCTAAGCCCCACCTGTACAAAACATGAATGCAGTAGGTTTATTAAATTATTTATTTTAAAGACCCTTTAACAACTAAGTTGCAGCCATCCAGAGTCCTGCATCATCTACACGAAGCTAATATGCTTAAAGATGATAAAAAGCAATACACGTGGTCCACACGGACCAAAGTTAAAGGTAGTGCTTGAGCATAAGTATGTTATCTGTAACCTACTTTAAATTTAATGAATTGTCCAACAAGATGAATCATAACTTACCATCCTGATGTCAGTAAAAGGCTGGACTTTGTCTCACCCGTAGTTGTTGTATATTGGGCAACAATCTACAAAAGAAAATATAACTAAACGTTAATTACTCATTTAACAATATGAAAATAAAACAGTGAAAAAAAATATTATTACTACCTTCGATGGTGCTTTTCCCCAGACCAAGCCTTTCCCATTCGTTCTACGGAATTCTTGCCTTTGCCTGTCGCAGTCGTAGTTTATATATATGCAGAGAACGCCTGCTACAAGAATAAAGATAGCAAGCTGCAAATGAAGATGTTTAAGGGCATGTTAGAGATAAGAAACTAATATCGATGCCAAAGTAAGATAATTGCACTTGACTGGCCTTGGCATAAACAATATTCACAATGCGACCCAATCAATGATTATATTAATATGTTTGGTTGAATAGTTGCATAAGCACAAATCCAAATCTCATGTAGGATATATCTATACATGTAGATCGTACACGCAAATTATGGTTTAATTTTGTTTTACTATCCTATGGGAAACTGAAAATATTCGTTGACGCTGATGCAAAAACTAGTAGGGAGGCATTTAAAGAAGCCCTCAACTTGCATATTGCATGGTCTCCACTGGACCAGTTGCCAGGTAACTGAACTGAAACTGAACTATTAAGCATTTTGATATATTCATCCAAACATAACTGACACAAAATGCGACAAAGGAGAGATCTAGCATCAGAAGAAAATGTTCTACTGGTCAACTTGCACTCCTTTAAAGCCGTCATTTTTATTTGGCATAAATGGGAACAAAGAAATTAATGGAAGAAGTTAAGCTACCTGAACTCCAAGATTCACAGGGTGATTGACTAGGTACATGCCAGGAGATGTATATATAGATGGGACCCACACCAAGCATCCCCAACAGATGTAAAATCCAGCTGTGTATACATCGAGAATTTTTCAGTTATGTAAACAGCAATCATCAATCATAAGAAAACTTTAGAACATAATCAATATAGTTAAGAATACAATCAATATAGCTAAGATGCAAAACCAGACCTCTGTCATGAGCTATATCCATTGTGTTCCAATATCCAGCTTCCCACCAGAAGAATTTTGTTACATACACCAACATTAGTATAGTGTTAACCAGCATAGAGTCAGAAACCTTTCCATATGTTTCATACTGCAGGGGAAAAACATATGGCGGACATTAGAAGTAAAGTGTGGGATTTCTAAAATAATCAAAAATAAATATTAAGTTTATGTGCCTTAGTTCAGGTTGCATTACCTGCTTTATGCAATAAGTTACAGCGAGAACAGCCCAGGACATCATCCCAAATCTGCAGTTTGTAAAAACTTTGATATCAAAGTTCTTGCCAATACGAGGATAAAGCTCCATTCCCTGAAAAAAGACATAGGGCATTGAATCGTCACTTTTGATTCAAGTGTTACTGCATCTAAATTCCACATCATATATTTCCAAAAGATTCCATATATTCCTAATTATGTTTCTCATGCTTTTTGTGCTCAACATCAGGAAGGCAGGGAATATATATGAAAAGGGTAAAAAATAAAGAACACAGTGAGAGCAGCAAAAATTCTCACCCAATAGAAATCAATAATTATATTTCCAGATGATCCAGAATCAGTTGAAGATGGTGCAACATGACCCTTGAAAAGATGGGCAAAGCGTCAGAGAATTAAATATAAAACAAGAACAGGCAGAACATCAGAGCGCCTTAATAATGACAGTAACACTTACTTTGATGTATAAGAAAATACAAAAGATGAAGCTTCCGAAAATTAGAGCAGAAAATAATTCTCCCAAGTGATCATACACTATTGCTGGGTTGAAAATACCAAACCTGTGGCAAAGGAGAAAGATATTTTCATAAAACAAGCAAAGGAACACAAATGTAACACATCTGAATATTATGCATAAACTCCTAGCCTGGTTGCAAATAAAAATATAAAACTTCATCATAAAAACTGGCAGTCCATCTGTAGATGAGAATTTGTTGAACATTTGCTAAAAATACTGCGTACATTTTATTGATAAAAATTTGCTGCCATTATTTGGATCAAAATTAATTAACAAAAAAGACATAAAGAAAGACCGGAAAGTGGAGATGCAAAAATGTTTTTTCTCCATTTCAAGCTTAGACTTTCATTTTCACATTTATTTTATAAATTAGGGCAATTTTGTTATTCTCCAATGTTTTCACAATAATCATTGAATTCAAATGAAATATTCATAATTTGTTCCACACTGATAAAAATCACATGTCAATCAATTTAAATACAATTAAACTAACCAAAGAGTACAATACCAGTTTATTCAATCAATCTTATTTACCACATTGGCAAATCAAATGGACCTATGGAGAAACCAACTTGAAAGATATATAAACTCAATCATTAACTTAGGTATTAAAAAGTTTCAATAGCTTAAATAGCTATGTACATCAGCTACTTCTGTAAATAAAAATAAAGAAAACATGCTTGAGACATTTCATAAATGACATTCATTGAGTGACGGCCATTCAATAAATATCAGTGCCTTCATGTTAATATGCACTATTGCCCTAGGCCATTAACTGCACAATGCTCAATGTCTGAAGAAATTAAAAGAGCAGTATTTATGAAACCTCCAGAAGAAATGTTCTAATGGATAAAACATGTGACGAGTGCAATTCTTGAAAATACTAACCACCAAAGGCCAAGATATGTAACCAGCGTCACCAGATATGCTAGAACACCATTAGCCTGCAATAAGTATATGACAAGATTCCATGACACAAAATTCAATCTTGCATGATGAGGGACACAAAACATAGACTGTCAGGCATTTTTAACACTCAGGAATGCATAACAGAACACATAACATCACAAGTCGATCCAAAGATTGAAAGCTCTATTCTTTTTCACCATAAAGTAGTCATGGAGATACTACCTTATACACGGGCCTGTTTCCAGCAGGCGAAATGGGGCCCTCGACCCTTTTCCCAGGCAGCAAAAGCTGAAGTGCAGCCTCAAATGCCCCATAGCAAGCAATGATCTTCCATGCAGTGGCAGTGGGTTTCGGCCAGATATCGATGAATCCCTGTAGCCCATGCTGTCTTAAATAATCCCATGTTTGCAAAACAGACCCATCGGCATGTACCATAGTATACCATCTACATGAACATCATAAATGTGCGTCAGCCCAATTATACGCCAACAAAGCCATCAATTAAAGCAGGAGAAAAACACTCGGAACAAACCAATACATATTATTCCACAAAAACAACTGCAATAAACGTTCTTTGGGTCAAGTTGTAGCAAATCCAAATATCAAGAAGAAATAGGCGAAATCAGACTGTAAAAGGCCCAGATTGAACCGATCTAAGCACTAAAAGGGTTCTAAGAGAAGGTCACCGCTACCATCATTAGTGGGAATGCAAGAATGGCAGAAGAAAAACAGATCGATCGAGTAAAAACGAAAACATTAAAAGAAAAGACAGAGAGAGCTTACAGAAGAATAACGAAAGGCGGGCAGAGAGAGAGAAGAGAGATCATGGAGACGTAGGTCACCATGGGAGGGTGAACCATATTGGATTCTGCCCCCATTGTTCGTCTTCGTGAAAACTGAGAGTGAAGTGAT
Source organism: Ocimum tenuiflorum (assembly GCA_001278415.1). NCBI lineage: Eukaryota > Viridiplantae > Streptophyta > Magnoliopsida > Lamiales > Lamiaceae > Ocimum > Ocimum tenuiflorum. The sequence continues at coordinate 6,452 of AYJT01042734.1, forward strand.
AAACTCTTTACTGCAATTTAGCAACAGGAGAAATTGTTCAGCAACACACTATTTAATTATGAATTTTGTGGAAAAAGAACAGAGATGTTGTGAAAAATTTTACAATAAGATATTTTGGTAGGTCACAATCACATGTTGTGGCACTTTGTATCATATTCTTGGTCCTAAGACATATTACATGATTCCATCTATTGTATTGTAATGACAATATTCATATATCAAAATGCTTGTAATCATATTAAATTTTAAAAACAACAAGTACCCCCTACTCCTAGTCTGCGGTTTAATTGTTTTTTAAAAAATAACATCCACGTATTTGAAAAGTCAATATAAAATTATTATATTTCTAGTTTTTTATAATCATCAACTTAATTAACTGAGTAGGTTTTGTAAATTGTCACAAGAAGTGCCATCGCGTGGCCACGTTTCAAAATGTGTCGTTGCCTCATAAGCACGTGACTTGAATATAATGTAGGCTGTCAACTGAAAATAGCAGTAACTGTGGAATATAATATATTATTCGTATATATAATCGTGTTCCTCATTCTGGACTACTATGAAAAATTGTTCTTTTTTCAGGTAAATGAAGGACAAGAGGTTTCAAATTTGAGCAATTCACAGATGTAAAACTACTACATTAAGTAAAGGTGGTTCTACCCAGCTTCGTCAGGTGGGAAAATGTTAATCTTCTAGGTAGAAGAAGAAATCAAATTGTTAAAATTGAGAATAACATCACCTGGTGACGGCGAAGGGAGGCGATGAGAAGTTGCAGGACGGCGGCGGAAGACGGAGAAGAATTAGGGATTGGAATTTGATTTGGGCGTGCAAGGAGCGAGATGGAGAGTGAATCGTGAATGAGGAGCACGCGCGGCATCAACTGATTTGAAGATTTTAGATTAGGTAACTATATAGTTATATGCTGTATATCAATATTGGCCGGATCCTACACTCGCTACGCCACTCAAAATATTGATTTTAGTATTAAATTCCTATCAGGTTCAATAAATAATGAATCCCATAAATGAGGCTAATTACTACAGGGAAAAGATTAAAAATAATACATGCGACGGGTGCCTGCATAATCATGATGAACACCTATCATATTCCTATGATAAACCATTTTAAAATGTTTAGCAATTTGAAATAAAACATTTTTGCAATAATTTCTATACCAACTCTAGGAGTCTCGCAAAATATTTCATGAAGATTGAGCAGGACAAACATTGAGTGCCCATCCTGTTTGAAATCTCGTCAGTAAGTACCATTAGGGAAATAAAATTAAAATTTCATACAGATTACTGATTTCACATGCATTATACTCTACATGTGACATAAAGAGTAAAGACACGCCAAGCAAAATGAAGTCCTTCAACATGTCCGAAAAGAAAATTCTACAAACTCCAAGTCAGCATGTCATTAGTCAAATAAAATTAAAACGTTCCGATGAACAAGGCCAAAATCCCATTCTCAAACTCCCTAACATATATGTAAATCTTCAAGTCCTAACCATGTCATGCTTTCTCAACACGGCATACACCTTGAGATTTGGTTTCGGACACTTTGAAGCCTTGGAGAATCCTTGAGATATATTTCAAATTCCTAGAGGGTGTTTCTAAGAGTTAAAGTCTCACCTTTTTGAAGAAGCAAATGGAATTATTCTCCAAATGATATTGAGCTTATCATGAAAGAAGTAGGATGTTAGGATTTCATTTAGTGAAATGCAATAATTTCCTTTGCACGAAGACATATGTAAACAATTAGGACAGTTGGGGACTTGGGTGGTAGTGGTGCATGGCTTTTCCATATTTTAGGGGAAAGTTATGCAGATTAGCTACTTAGCGTAGGTGAGTTGTCACATACTTACTAGTAGTAACTTAATTAGTCGCATAATATGTGTTTCTTCTCGGTTGATTGATCCAAGTTTAAAGAGTTTATATTTCGTATTCTTAGTGTGTTGTTAATTGCTTGGAGTTATAGGATCAAACGCCCAACTTAAATGTTATTTTCTAGTTTAGAGGTGGAACATATATACGTCCTTCAGCTCATTCGATTTATCGTCATAATGTGTCTCAACATGAACTCAAATTTAACCCACATTCATTCATATTTATCAATGTTCCGGAAATAAGTTTGAATTTCTTTCAATTATATACAGAGTTAGGAAATCATGATTTGTTTCATTCTTATATAGCGTCTTAAAATGCAATCTTGATTTTTGGAGACAGCTCTCTTCAAAGAAAATATCTGCAGTGAGAAAATGTGATATCAAAAGTTGTATTTTTCTAGTGCGTAAATGCATCCTGTGTGGAAGCGTATGATCTGTAAATTGCGAACCATTGATTATGCAAGAAAAACAGTTCAAATTGCTCCTTTTTTCTCCAAGAATATGATTAAGCAGACAACAGTAATGTCATCTAGAAATGGAAATTAATTATATCTCTAGCTTCTTAAATTGCCAACATCATGCTGCATTCTTTATTTTGTTTTCCGTTTAAACCGTTAGAGATTTCTGCAAGTTCCATGCTGATTTTCTTTCATGCAGTAATTATTGACAAAATGTGGATAATAGTATTAATTTGTTTTTTCAATTTCTTTTGAAAAAAGAAACAAAGCTCTCGTGAACTAGTCATCCAATTTTTCATGCTTTGCAAATTGTGCAGGTGGGTTTAAGGACGACCCAGAAATTTTTTGTCTGGGGCTGAACTCTTTATTAGAAATCGGATCCGGATTTTGTGTTAAATTTGCTGCAACAACAAAAACTCGTACAAGCTGTCAAATATCAGAATGTTGACAATATTTTAAACAACATGCAACAGAAACTAATATAGACAAAATTGAGAGCAAAAATAAAACACACAAATATAATTTTTCACAAGTTTCTTTTAAAACTTGTGAGCGTCTTAGGCAAAACTTTATTGAAAACGTATTGACGATACAACACAAAAGTGAAACCTCCAACGGTCTTGGATTCCTCCCTACAACGAAATCTTCGCAGGACCGGATTCCTCCTAACGGTTGAACCTCCACAAGCCAACTATAGCTATCACACTAGGGGTTGGACAAACAACTACCCTAGATAGACTTCTTCGTGATTTAGATCTCGCACAGGCTAACCTCACTACAAAAGTCTAACTAATCTAGTAAAAGAATGGCTAAGAACAAAGAACGAGAAGGTGCAAGGCTTCTAGTTTGTGAGAATTCGCAACACCCTCTACTTCCAAAGTTCTTGTATTTATGTACCAGCTTTGAGAGAGTTTTGTGTCGCCAGTTTTCCCTCTTCCAAAGTTGAGAACGTGCAAAGAGCAGTTATCCACCTATCAATCCGCTATCTTCACTCTTTACTCAAGTTCTTCGCGTCTCTTTCCCACGCCAACAGCCCCACGAAAATCCTTATTTCCAACACATTTATCAACTGATTTTCTGCACGTGGAAATAATAAAAGAATGAAGAAGGAAACGTTTCCTAAAAAATAGGAGGAGTTGTTAGATAAATCTGGACAGAAAATACAGCTAGGTGCATAACAGAGTTTGTTAGGATAAGATCTCAAAATAAGGAAAGCAAATTTTATCTTTATTAAAATATAAATCAGATTAATTAATTTCGAATTAATATAATATAGGATGATAAAGATTAAAAGATATTTACATATTTAATTTCGTAAAAATTAATAAAGTCAAGTCCAGCGACTGCAATGTAACACAGAATGTTGCGACAATATTTTGTCTAGACAACCTGACTACATCACTCTTTATGAGACGAAAATTTGATGTACTATAATCTTCTCCAATCTATTTATTTGCCCTCAACTCTAAATAAACGTCAATGACTTCCTTTACAATTATTTTTTTCCTTCTTCTTTCCTACCCTCTTTCTCCATTTTCTCTAGGTCTAGAAACAATAACACAGACATAGACAATTGGGTCCGTCCCTAACGGTGGGTTTGCTCTATGGCTTCTTCTTTGCAAGATGCGGTTAGAGGATCACCAAGAAAGAATCGACAAATCCATTATTTTGAAAGAGTTCAGGCATAGGCCAATGCCCAATTTTATGTCTGTCAAGAGCTTATCAGATTAAAGAACCAATATTTTTTTTGTCTTGTTTAATTTGTAGCTGGTCATAAGATAGCAATGTTTCTTTGCTAGATGCATGAAGTTGATAAAAGTAAAATTTAGAGATATGAAACTTGAGTTTGTTACCAATCGAAAGAAGTTGATATCGGGTTATTTGCTTTATGTTTCATAATCCGTCGTGTGATCTGATAATTAAAAAATAAAAATAAAAAAAGAAGTTTCTTTCACCACAAAATTCCTCCTTTATTTTTACATACATGCGTGTGTTTTAGGGCTCTCTCTCTCTCTAATTGTGCGTTGGTGTCCATGTGTAGAGTAGACGTGCTGTAACTTTTGCTTTATATCAGAAGTGTATGCATTCTGACTACAACGCACGGCACCATCATCCCATCTCGGAAACAACCCATTCATAATGAGATAATCACATGCGATAGGCCCTAAATCATTTGTCAATTATAACTAAACTCGAGTTGGACCTCGACTTGAAAATTGAAGCTTGAGCTTGAATTTTCATGCTCTAATTGCTCGAATTCAATTATTTTATTTATTTTTTTAATTTTAATGAAAAATTAAATTATTTATATAATATAAGTAAATATGTAATAAGCAATAGATTTAGGGGTAAAAATATGAATAATATAAAGTTCGATAAGGCTTGCAAACTTCACCCGCGCTTGAGTTTGAAACTCAACTCAAGCTAGGGCTCAATAAGGCTGGTGAGCTAGTGAATTGAACACTCTATTTCGTGCTTGAGACCTACTCGGGTAGCTAGCTAGCTAGAACTCGAGTTTGACTCGACGTTCATCGAGTTTATTTTAATCTTTTTAGTCGATCTCGAGTAGCACTTACCCTCCCTGCATGTAATTGTACAACAAATATTTGCTCCTTTATTTCATGTCTTTCTTTTCTAGTGCTAAAACTGAGTTTGGATATATTCTTTCCGTTTCTTTCGCATTGCAAGAGGTGTGTTTCAAAATACTGAAAATAGTTGTCTCTGATTATTCCCATTATTGATTGGCACGGTTAATTCTCAGAAATGTGATTTTTCTAATGGGGATTAAGAACATCGAATAGTTTTAGATGAATGATTCCACCTTTTTATGTGAAATACAAAAAGGATGGGGAAAACCTTTTTTTTGTCCCTTAATAACTTACTATTACAGAGCACCACTCAAGCTAGTGGTACATACTGCAAAGCATGCAACTTTTGTTTGATCAGTCCCTTTATGGAGCACGCACTAAAGTTTTATGCAAAATGGCTGTAACAATCACTTGGGAAATTGTATAATGGACCTTTACTTTCCTATTTATCTATAGCACTTCCTCGCTAAGAATCTTATTTCCCTCATTTATATAACTCAGGGATATCTAAAGTACAATAGTGTGATTTCTCTTATAAAATTGGGATAAGAAACTCCCGAATTGCAATTAAAATGACTACCAATTGGATTATTGAGGGAAATAAAATCAAAAATCACAATCAATAATGATTTTATTAGACTTGGACATTTCTACATTTACATTTATACAATCGGCTTGTAAAAGTGGTATGGTGACAACAACACATATTAGGGGACTCCTTATTGTAACTAAGTGGTATTGTTACAACAATTGATATTGAGGCTATCATTGTAAATGAGTTGATTTTGATACCGTATTAAATTTATACATATTCACCCTTGTAAATTCGACTTGTAAGGGTGGTATAGTAACCAATATTAGATGCACATATTATAACTGACTTGACTTTGATATCATATTAAACTCAAATATATTCATTCTTATAAATTCAATAAGTAAAAATGTGATACACTCACCTTTGTAAACTAATACCATCCTCAATTTTAGGAATGTTACACTTTTAACAAATTTATGGGCACAAGTCCCTTTTCAGGATACTCAGTATATGCACAAAACAATGGACAAAGGATCAAAAGTTAAAGGGAAAAGGGGGAATTGGAAAATAAATAATATAAAAGGAAAAATGAAAAAGAAGTCTGTCAGAGTAAAAATAATATTTGGAAGTCACAAATCCATCCGCACCTACTCACCAGCCACGTATGAAACGCCTATAAAGATTCCGAATCGAATCTTTTTATTTTCCAAACCTGCATTATATTATTATTTTTTTCCCTTAAATTTATTATGTTAATAATATTTAGAAATATAAAAAATTATAACATAAACCACACAAGCTAGTATTTTAAACAAAAACTGAATTTAAAAAATTATAAATAACCAATCCAAGTAAGAGATTAACTAAAAATTATTGTAAATTCTAATTCGGTGAACCATCGGAGTTTAATAATTACGCAACTAAAGTAAAGCTAGAAAAATTAAATCTTAGGAAGAAACAGATAAAAATTTACAAACACACACACAACGAATTTATCAGAATTACAATACAGCTACTTACACTTCAAAAAATATTACATCATCATCGATGTCATTTTTCTTATAAAGTCTATTCACTAATCTATATATATATATATATATTATAATTTCTATGTCTACTATATGCAATGATAAAAATTACTTTATATCAGTTTTATTTCATTTCACCGCATCTTTATTAAATTTATTTTCCGTGAATTCATAAAATATTATAGTGGACGCTCACACGATTGCAATAAATTCCTCTCAATATCACAAGTATAAATAATTATCACATTTTTATGACGAATTCACCACTCAATTATCAGAGTCCATGTCATGTCAAAAAGCAGTATTTTATACCTATTAATATTATGATTTATTATATTCAAGCGATTACATCAAATCATTTATACATGCTATATATAATTATTGTGGAAATATGCTATATAATACTTGAGGTTTGGTAACATCCCCCACCCTTGTTTTTCTTTTTTAAAAAAAAAAAACATAAAAGAAAAAAAGAAAAACACGTTGTCCTGCCACCTTTCGCATTACCATAAGTTGTAAGACGGCATAGAATAACATCAGTCCAAGCCGAATTGCAATTTCCTACCGTACTGCACTTCAATGTCGGGATTGATCAACTTCATTTGCCCCGATTCTCCATACGTAACGGTTTTTTCTTTTCAAATATTTTCTTTTCGGGGGTTTTAATGCAGCAACAGTTTGCGTGTTCTCATTCCGAGAAACAGTGATCGATTTTACATACTGTTTTCTTGGAATGAATCCAAAACCGTGTTCAGTAAAAATAAGATTTCAAGAATGTTTTTCTGATTCTTTTCGCGTTTTCTTTGCACCCCTAGTTTGGGTTTGATGCATGGTTCAGATATTATTCTGGTCTAGAAGGTAAAGGAAACGTAGATTCCTTCTTTAGAAATATGGGGATTTTCAAGAAACTATTTAAGTCGTGAAGACAAATTTCCAACGTATAATTCATACTGCATCATGTTTCTTTTGATGCGACCAACAGGGAATATTCTGATGAAAATTGATTGATTTCTGTTTGATCTAACAGGTATGGAATCGAGATGGAGTTTCAGAGTGTTTCGACAATTTATATCCTTCAGTTTTATGCCTTTGATTTCATTCATCACTTATTTAACTGCTAAAGTGGTACCAAAAATAAATCTTAATTAGTTGTTATTTGTTTCCCCTTAATAATAAGTATTTACAGTGCTTGGTTTTGGAGTCAACATCCTTACTGCTGCTGTTGTTCTTGTGCTTTGGATCGTTAATAGGCGCCGGAAACAATGGAGGAGGGTATGCTTTCAGACTTGCTTGTTTTATGGAGTGAAGATTTTTAATTTATTCAGTATCTGTATCAATAGTTCTTCAAAATTTAAGTGCCCATTTATGAAATATTTCTGTTTGCTGAGTTGTTTCTCCTTGCTCTATTTCCTCTGAAATGGCACAGGTGTATCTTTCAGCAAACAATACATTATCTTTTCTGGCTGCTTTGGGTTTGTTTTTGGCATTCTTCGATGCAGTTATGCTCTTAAGGGCAAGAATGAGTGCTCAAACCATTCCATATCATGAATGGCTGTATATGTGCTCTGAATTCTTGGTCTGGGTGAGTCTAAATCATTTCTTGTTGATTCAGATTCTGGGAAGACATAATTTGCTTCTTGTCTTTTGAGAGTTATATTCAAAATTCTCAATTTTGACTTTCAGATGACTATTATGATCGTGTCAAGATGCGATACTTGGTCGGATGTCTTATGCAGTAGCATCCTGTGCCTTTGGTGGATTATAAAACTCCTCTTATTGATGCCGCGGCTACAAATAGTTTTTACTTCACATCAGGTGATTTTTAGAATAGAAGTCGGTATATTTCCTGGTGCAAATGTAATCTATCATACCCATTGTGCATAAGAAAGATTAATTAAATGCACACACTGTGCCTTATATGGCTAATCTCACTCGTATTAGGTTGGAAATAAGAAGATGTATATGGAAGTTAAAATACAAGGTTTTGATTAAAAGTAGTGTTTTTTCATGTATTCTTCTTCAATGAGCTGCTGCTTAATTGTCATAAACACATCAAGTTTGTGTAATTGTTAATTATCACAGATTCCAAGATGGATTCGGGAAATATGTGGGGCTATTCTTGATATCTCTTTTGCAACATCCATTAACATAGTCAGAGTAAAGATTGCATCTTATGGGAACAGGTACTGTTAATTCCATCATTATTCTATTTTTAATCCCCCACCCCCTCCGATTCGATATTTTGGATATGGCATCGTCGGCATATGTTAAGCTTTCTAAGGCCAGACTCCTGAGCATGCATAACTGGATAATTTCTTATTGTCCTATTTGTCTTTCCATGCTTTATTAGTACATGGGCTGTCTTCTCTGCTTTAGCATTTTATAATGAATTTACCCACTTTTTGCTAATGATTCTTGTTGTTATCTTGAGCAGAACTTATGCCTTTCTATTGAGAATGTGTAATGTCCCACATCGATTGGGAATCAATTTATGCATGAATTTATAAGTCTTTTGATGGAATCATCTAGCAGTTTTCTTTTATTCATTTTTATGTCATTTCACTAAATTTGTTTAGTTCATTAGTATCTGTGCATATATATTCTCATGGCAGAACATGTAGAATATCATTATGCCCCTGATTAATTGTCTGTGTTATATACTTATAAATTTCAAATATGAGAATGAGCTCAATTATCCTTATGAATTATGGAATCTAATATGGTTATATGTGACCATGCAGCTCAGTGGTCGACACGCTTCTCCCCTACCAAAGGCAAACTGAAGAAGGTCCTCTTATGGACTCAGTAAGTGCACAATACATGCTTAACTTCTAGAGGCACTTTCTGCCCATATTCTTCATGATTGATGAAATTGTTCGCTGATTTTATCTTATTGCTAAAACATTATATTCGGTCGAGGGTTAATTAGTGAGTTTATTGGCGTTTTCGACTTTTATATTTTTCTGCTCTCTCTGTTATTTCAAGTTACTACTATTTTCATATTAGACAGAAATATTAGCCTCTATAAGCACCATTCTCCCCCTTTAATCTCTTTTTTCTCTCCTTACAGTGTGCAGGAGTACTTGAAATCATGTCAGCACTATTGAATAGGCAATACTACAATGTTGGTTTTGATTCATTCTTCTTCAGTCCCAAGGATGAAGAGATATAATGATATATTGAGTACATATTTACATGCACAACTGCATGTCCTCTATGAATGTTGTCCAGCCTCCTCCCTTCCATCCTGCATTTTTGTTAATCTAATGATTAAACCAATCACTTGCAAATAGACATCATAAAATGGTTGAGACTTGAAAGGTTCTGAAATATCCTCTTACACTTCTCGATTTTTTTGTCTGCTGCACTTATACGCCCGGGATCCATCATTGATGTTCCAGTTTGCATTGCACCTGACATGAGATGCTCTGTTTCTGCTTAGATATGATGGACCTTTTCTGTTCATTCAGCTTGTTTCATTTCTTTTATTTGCTGTATAGTTAAGTTGACACTCCTTTTCTATTGTCAAAGGGAATCGTATGTAAAATTTGGCAACTGATGACATTCAAAACTGTTGATCCTGTGATACAACATGGTTCGAACAAGCAACTTGATTTTGAGGATTTGCTTGAGATACCCTTGGATATGGATCCTTCATCTTGCCATAATTTGCTATCGAGAATGTGGGATGCTCAACACAGAAACAATGTTACTCACCCATCATTATTCAAGGCAATATGCTCAGCATATGGATGGCCTTATTTCTGCATAGGTTTATTGAAGGTAATACTTATATTTGTATTAGTATTAAAAATACTGTGTTAGGTCTGGAAATGTGCCTGCATCATGAGCTCATAGGAAAATCGATTTTAATCTACCAGAAAGTTGCATCTAATTTCTTTTTGGTTGTTTCAGTGTCAACAATTTTTTGAGGTGTCTCAACTGACTTGAGGAATCATAAATATGTGATTTTCTTTATTCTTCCTAGAAACACGTCATTTTCTGTTTGACACGGCCTTCGCTAACATCCTATGCATCACTTAGTTTCTGATCCACTACAAGCTGTATACAAAATGGTAAGTCTAGAGAATAGCAATAATATGCAAATATATATGGTTTTGATTGTGTTTGTTGATCCTTAAGAAAATATAGAGACTATTGACAATGTTAGGTAAGATAAGATTCTTAACCATCAGCGGCATTGATAACCTAAAGCCTGTCGTGTTACTTTACAACTACTTATATTGGGCTTATGACTAAACATTTTCATGGAGCTCATCCTATTTGACTAAATCCTCTTTCAAGCTAACTGTAGTGGATGAACAATTGAGCTTAGGTGGATTCCTCTTACGGGACTCAACTATTTCTTTTAGATCAAAATGAAATAAGGCTATGTTTTTGTTGAGAAAGGCCCATAAACTCTTTAAGCATTGTATTATTAACTCATGAAATGATATTGGCTTGCTTAAAACCTTTCTTGCAGGTGCTCAATGATTGCCTGGGTTTTGCAGGACCCCTACTTCTCAATAAGCTAATCCATTTTCTTCAGCAAGGTTTGCATCTAATATTATACTTCAGCCTTTTATTTTCAGATGTCTAAGAAAGCTTTTCTGACATCAAAGTGGAATCCATAATTTATTCAAAACGATTTTATCCTCAGATTGTACAGAAACTATTAATTTATCCAGTTAACCCAAGTTGAGACCATAAATATAGTAGAGGTTTTGTTTAATTAAGAACTATTTATGAGGGTTCCATCACCTTATTTGCTATAAATTAAATTGACGGATCCATGTTTCATTAAACAGGTTCCAGAAATGTTGATGGTTATGTTCTTGCAATATCCTTGGGTTTGGTATCAGTCTTAAAGTAATTTTTCTTCTCCAGAATTTTCCATTAATTTCTTCTATAATTATCCCCCTCAAATTCCCTACTCTTCAACTTGAATTATCATTCTTTTAGATTGAAACATATTAGGTTGCTGCTCATGTTCAACTTAAGAGCAATCCTTCACACTGTAGCACTACTAGCTAAATCAAGTTTTGCTTAACTAGTCTCTTGTATTCTACCGATGTTTATTTTGACATTGTGACACCTTTCTTTCTATTTAGCTTGGTTAGTTGGGATCTTCTTTTGGCTTTGGGTACATTAACCCCATGGTGTCTCCCAAATCCCAACTATATAAACTCTTTGTTTTTTTTTTTTTTTACTATATCTTAAGTATTTGATTCCCCTTGGCCCATCATATATTTCACTCCACTCATATTCAATGTTGAATGATAGAGTTTGATGAATTGTACCTCAATATGTTTATTCCCTAATATGATAGATTGTGTCACTTTTCTTCACATGATCTATTCCTATCGTCAAGCTCTTCAAGATGATAAATAATGCAATACAAAATAATGTCCTTTTACCCATTTGACATTTTTTTTTCTAGGCAATGATTCTTGCCCATTCTGTTTTGTTCCTCGATTAATATGTGATTTTATGTTTGTAATATCAACTGCTGGATTCATGTATTGCTACTAAAAATGTTAATGCTTTATTTTTTGTGAATCTCAAACAATGTCTTAGTATCATACCTTATGCTGCAGGTCATTTCTCGATACACAATATTCATTTCGTCTTGCACAACTCAGACTGAAGTTGAGATCTAGTATCATGACAATTATCTACCGCAAGGTACTTTACTCATAATTGCACAAAAAATGCAGCTCCAAGTATTTACTGGGTTTAAAGTTTGTTTATATGCCATTTATGTGGAATTCCTACATAATGTTAAATCTGGTCTCTGTTCAGTTTGGATGTTTTTCATATGATGAGATACTGTTAAGTCTTATCTTTTTCTATATTTTAAAACTTGAGATTATTATATACTGTTTTATGTAATCTCTCTCTCTCTCAGTGTCTTCATGTAAGCCTAGCTGAGAGATCAAAATTTTCTGAAGGAGAAATTCAGACATTCATGTCAGTGGATGCAGATCGAGTTGTAAACCTCTGCAACAGCGTTCATGATATGTGGAGGTTATAATTTCCTGACATCTTTAGAGCATTCAAAATCAAGAAACATGTCTGCACTAGATCAAATACTTTTGGTTATGCCCATTTTAGTTTCATTTACATCATTGAATGACGAATTCTTTCATGAAAGAACTTTTAAACCAGTTCTTTGAGAGTTTCAGTGATATGACATCAACTATCACTATAGAATTTAACATAGCACTTTCAAAACAGCATTTTAAATTTCAAATATTAGTCTAGAAGCTCATGGTAGGGATTTATATGAGTATTTTATGATTTATTTAACCTTTTTAGTTGATGAGGTTAGTGCTGCTGCATTCACTATTGAACTTGGACTAAATCTTGCACTCCTGTATCATATGATCATAAATTTAAGAAATTTCTTCTTGTTTAATTGCTTCAGCTTGCCGTTGCAAATAGGAGTCGCTCTGTATCTACTATATACACAAGTCAAGTTTGCCTTTCTTTCTGGGATAGCTATAACTATTTTGCTAATACCAGGTATGTTAATATGCTATTTAGTTGTCATGCATTCACATTAAGACCTTTTAAAACTAAGCATACACTGGCGGCATAAAATGCAACAACAGAAACTTTTAATACAAAGTTACTATTATACTCATCGTCATGCTTTCAATGTAAAGTTACTATTCTACGCATCATTGTGCGGTGAAGTTTCCCTTTACTGACGTTGATGATGACATTCACATGGTTTTTGTTCAGTATGTTCAGCATAAGATTGGCAGACACATTCCATTTAAAATTTCCTAGTTGCCTTTGATATTTGTGATTTTTATGACATGGATGGTTTTGGATGTAATTTCCAGAAAGTTTATTTAGTGTGATGCTTTTTTCTGGATAATTATCAAACTAAAGTTTCCTTCTCCTAGCCGACCCTGGTTCATCGGAGAACCTGATCTGTTTCCTTCGTCAATGTTGGAGACAATTGCAGCTAGTTCCTGGTGTATGTAGTATCCCATGGCCTAGTTTTCCGTGGAGCCATCAAGTAATTTAAATGGTCAAAAGTTGGCATTAGGTACTAGTTAGGAAAACTTTTGAAAGCTCTACCTTGAACATCATTATCAGAAATTTGTTGCAAGAGCCAGAGTGTTCTTATTTTTCTTAAGTGGTTAGATATAAACTCTGTTGCTACTATGACATGTATCAGAAAAACCTCAAGCCACAAGTTTTGAGATTTCTTTTTTTCAAGGAAAATGATATCTGCAATTCCAGTGAATTCAACTGATATGCTTTCTGATTGAACACCGATAAGTATGTTTACAGTTAACAAATGGATTGCAAATGTGATTGCAAATGCAACCGAAATCATGATGGAGCAGAAGGATGAAAGGTATCTGTTCGTCCCATTTGATAAGTCTATCTTTAACTAATAGGTTTCTCGTGTGATAAACTTGAGAATCTTTTGTCAATGTTTTAGTTGACCTATGATTTGAGAGATTTGATTTTGTCGATTATCTTATTCTCATATCTACCTTGTGGATTGCCTGAAATTGCTTGATGTAGAAGTTCACAAGTCTCTTTTATATATGTATAGAATATAAAAATATTTGATATGTATCACATTTTCCAGGATTAGAAAGACAGCTGAACTATTAACGTATATACGTACATTAAAAATGTATGGCTGGGAACTTCTATTTGCCAGCTGGTTGATGAAGACAAGATCCTCTGAAGTCCAATATTTATCGGTAATTATTCAGTTGATTAATTTTGTATGGTTGACTGTTCACGTCATTCAGCAGAGCTTGAAAAAGCTCTTTATCCTTCCACTTATGTAGATCCTCCTGTGCTAGACTAGGAAATATTTGGATGCATGGTGTGTATTCTTTTGGGCAACGACACCCACCCTCTTCTCTTTGTTCACATTCGGACTCTACTCTTTAATGGGCTACCAGCTTGATGCTGCAACGGTATTGTGACATTTATTTACTTTATGTCTGAAGAAAAAAATGATATTGTGATAATTCTTAATTCCTTGTTACTTGGGATTGAATTTTCAGGTCTTCACATGCCTAGCCCTGTTTAACAATTTGATTTCTCCTCTGAATTCATTCCCATGGGTCATCAATGGTCTGATAGACGTAAGTTTCTTTATTACAGTTTCAAACAAAATTCATTTGCATATTTATTGAGTTAATTTATGATTTTCACAGGCAAGTATATCACTTAAACGATTGAACAAGTATCTTTCTTGTAAAGAAAATGATGCTGGACCCAATAGATCATCCCCTGTCTTCTATGACGAGAAATTTGATTCCAAAGAGATGGCAGTTTCTGTACATGATGCATCTTGTACATGGTCGAGCTATGATGAGAAGGAATTTGATCTGGTTTTAGAACATGTAAATCTTCATGTTCCAAAAGGTTCCATGGTTGCGATTATTGGTGAGGTGAATCTTCAATATGTTACCTTCTGCTTAGATGCTTAATCTGTTATTTTCAGAAGAGATTTTTAAATACTTTACAAGGTATATATAATTTTTCTTGGATCATACATGTTGAAAAGAAGCTTTGCCAGCATCTACTTGTAACTTTTTTGTCAGTCATAAATGCTCAAAGATAAGTATTTTTTCCCCCACAAAAATTAGTTCCGGTTGATTTCTTAAAATTTGTAAGTTTGGTGAAGTCTTACAATGATCAAGCTGATCAACTTTGAGATTTATCTGCTCCGTTTAACTCGACTTGGATTTCTCAGTTTCATTTTCTTATGAAAAATCCTTCACTGCAGTTTACTTAATATTTAATTTGTAACTAAAGCTCAAAGTTGAACAAATTTCAGAAAATAAAGAATTCTCTTCTTTATTTTCCCTTTCTTCTTATTTTGTTGTTTTGCCCTTTTGTATATAATTGGCTTCTATCAATGACAAAACAGAAGTATTAGTAATTAGCAAATTCAGACTGAGCTCTTACGTATCTATACCTTCAAACGGAAAAACTGGTCGTTGAAGCAAATGTTTTCAGAATTTTAATCATACTGCATGGAGTCTATTTACAAATGAGGGAAATGAATTGAGACTCTAGCTGCATTCAATGCATTATATTAAGTGTTTCAATTTTCCGCTTGGATTATAGGTTGGATCAGGTAAATCATCCCT
Source organism: Ocimum tenuiflorum (assembly GCA_001278415.1). Taxonomy (NCBI): domain Eukaryota; kingdom Viridiplantae; phylum Streptophyta; class Magnoliopsida; order Lamiales; family Lamiaceae; genus Ocimum; species Ocimum tenuiflorum. The sequence continues at coordinate 22,086 of AYJT01042734.1, forward strand.
CTTGAACTTGGTTCTTGGTGAAACTAGAGTCATCAATGGATCAACATATCTGACTGGGTCAAAAGCATATGTACCACAGGTTATTTATCCTTCGAATGATCAACTATGTGAATTTTCAGAAAGAAAAATTCTCATCTGTATATCCTTCAGGTTCCCTGGATAATGTCTGGAAAACTACGCGATAATATTTTGCTTGGAAAGGCCTACGATCAGAACAGGTAGTATATTTGTGAATGGAAAGAAGGGAAAGATGAATGTCATGGTAGTATTAGGTGTAAAAATGTTGAATCTGTTAAAGCGACTTTCATTTTTCAATGGGAAATTCTTGTATTTAGATGCAATTTACAAAAAAAAATTTCAGAAGTATGTTTTAAGCCAAACACCCCTTATTTTACCTGAGCAGATATTCAGAAGTACTACAGGCTTGCACCCTGGATCTTGATATTTCTCTAATGAATGGAGGTGATATGGCTTGTATTGGTGAGAAAGGTATTAATTTATCTGGAGGACAAAGAGCCCGTCTTGCTCTTGCAAGGTAGTATTTGTTTGAAGAATTATAATTCAAGCATGTATGCTTATTTTCAGCTGAAAATTTTCTTTATCATTGGCATGTTCAGGGCCCTTTATCATGGGTCTGATATGTACATGCTTGATGATGTTCTGAGTGCAGTTGATGCTCATGTTGCTCGCTTTATACTACAACACGTGATTCTTGGCCCTCTTATGAACAAGGAAACACGCATTCTTTGCACCCATAATATTCAGGTTTTATTTTCTATGGATTACTGTGGTGATACTTATTTTAAAGAATATTAAGGAACTGAATCTTGATGGTTTCATTGTTCTAGCTCCCTTTATCTTTGGATAGACCTTGAGCATTTGTATGCTAGTAATGCTGGAGATGTTAACCTCCCCTGCAGGCAATATATCTGGCTGATATGGTTGTTGTGATGGATAATGGTCAAGTGAAGTGGGTGGGAAGTCCATCTGATTCGACTGTTGCTTCCTACATATCATTTCTATCGCTAAATGAGCCTAACACATTTGATGTACAAAGGAATTGTAAGGTGTCAAATCTCAACAGTGAAACGGTGAAACCTGCAGATTCTTTAAGCACATCAAATGAAGCTCAAGACATCATTGAGGCTGAAGAAAGGAAAGAGGGAAGAGTTGACTCAGCAGTATACAAGTGAGATTCTGCAGTCTAAATTCGACGCTTTATGCAAAACAACAATTATATCCACCTAACTGTATCGACTGACTTGGCCCTCTGTCGACACCATCCTCTGCAGAAGCTATGCTGCATTTTCTGGCTGGTTCATTGCCATTCTGTCATGCCTCTCGGCAATCTTGATGCAAGCTTCTCGCAATGCTAATGATCTCTGGTTGTCATTTTGGGTCGACACAGCGGGTAGCAACCAAAGCAAGTATTCAACCACCTTTTATCTGGTTAGTATTTATTTTCCTGGAAATGCTTAGATGCATAGTTAAGTGTTTCAGAGACCTGAAAGTCTTTACTGCTTTATAGCTTCTCATGTTTATGCTGTATTTATCGACTCATTTGATACTATTGCCTAGAACATTTCTTCATAAAAATTGACAAATATATGCATTGATGGATATTCTCATTGCATGATATTACAGAAAAAATCCATGCATGTTTTCACCATGTCTCCTTTAACTCACCTTGTGCAAGGTTTAACAGAGAAAAATGTTAGAAAGTTAGAAGAGAGCAGGATCACTACCGACTCTGGCACAAATTGCACCCTGCTTCTAGAAAATGGAAAGCGCAAGTTAATTTTTAGCAAGGCATTTAAAGATAATTTGAGAATATATAAAAGATGCAATTTACCAAAGGTACCTCTTATGCTGAGTAAATGCTGAGTAAACATCTCGATAAAAGTTGTGTCATGTACATAATTTGTTCAACAATGAGCTCAAGTTCGTTTCATTTATTCAATGTGTAAAAAACCTGTCAAATAACAAGCTGCCGTAATATGCTGGTACTTGATCAACAAAACATTCATCAGCTCTGCAAAAGGCAAGTAGTGTAGATGTCACATTGGGCTAGCTACAACTTTAGGAAATATTGTTACCGCTATCACGACGTCTTTCCAATGTGAATGTGCATATAATGTGTAGTTTTGTGTTGCCGGATACATTATCTAGGTTGACATAATTTCATCTCACAGGTTATTCTCTCCATATTTTGTTTGGTGAATTCACTTTTCACTTTAGTGAGAGCTTTTTCATTTGCATTTGGTGGTTTACGTGCTGCTATCAGAGTGCATGATCAGTTGCTCCATAACCTAATCGATTCACCTGTTAGTTTCTTTGACCGTACACCCAGTGGAAGAATATTAAACAGGTAGCATGCCCTGTAATTTATGATGGATAACTTCCCAGTTTTGCTTTTCCATGCTAACTGGATTGTATAGATTTTCTTCAGATCTCTACACAATTGATGACTCACTTCCATTTATTCTCAACATTCTCCTAGCCAATTTTGTTGGCCTCCTTGGGATCGCCATTGTTTTGTCGTTTGTACAGGTAATTGTGGCTTCTTTGTAGCTGAACTTGTTCACTACACATTTTGGATTAAAATATTTTATTTGCCGACTGTATCCAAGATTCTTGTTTTTGTATATGCAGGTCTCATTTTTGTTACTACTAATACCCTTTTGGTTTATCTACAAAAAGTTGCAGGTCTGTCTCATATCTTTTTCTAACTTTAGAAACTCTGTCCATTGGCATGAAAGATCACATGTTACTTCTAAAGAAAACTACCAGCATTTGTCAACTAAATTAGAATCTTGTTAGAATACTCTGTCCTTCTTAAAGCTTGATGATACATAGAAACCAGTATTTAGACTCTGTAAATCAGAAGGTGTGAGATAGTAATCATAAGTGTTGTTATGTTTACTGACCTAATAATTGTGATCAGCCAAGAAGTTTTCAGTATCGTGAAAATTTATTAATCAAGTTACTAAAAGTAAGATGCTTCAGTTCTACTACAGAGCAGCATCACGGGAATTGCGAAGACTGGACAGTGTCTCCCGTTCACCTATTTATGCATCATTTACGGAGACCTTGGAAGGTTCTTCAACTATTCGAGCTTTTAACTGTGAGGTAAAATCCCACGGCTGTTAAATGACAAATTCTTGCAAAATTTATTCATAACAGGCAGTAGTAACTAAATTTCAAAACTACGGGGTGTTATAAGTTTATTTTTCTTGATATCCTCACTAGCTTTAAACGACCAGTAGGGCTCCCCTTTGGCTGTACAGAAGGTTTTGTTTCTGATCCCAAGATAGTAAAGTTGTGCAGCAAACATTATTCAAGATTAGATCTATGAAGATAAAAAGCCTTTTTTTTTTCCTCTTGCTTTGTTCTTTTTTGCTCCTCTTCAGTTATTATTCTCATCACAAATATTCTGTTTAGACAAGTCATTCGCTAGAAGGTCTTGTGCAGGAGTTCTTCTTATGCAGATTCATGCAGCATATGCAAATGTACCAGCGAACTTCTTACACAGAAATCATTGCGAGTTTATGGCTTTCCCTTCGCCTTCAGGTGACTCCTTGATGTCTTTTCTAAGTTCTTATGTACATGCTTCACTGTCATATTTGCAACTGATAAATTTTGATATCAGTTGTTGGCAGCATTTATTGTATCATTTGTCGCTGTGATGGCAATTATTGGAACTGATGGACATATTCCTATCAGTTTGGGAACACCAGGACTGGTAAAAGATTATCCTTTAGCATTACCAATTAATTAAGGCTGCTAATGCGACCTAAGATGCATCTTGTTTTCTGTAGGTTGGGCTGGCTCTTTCTTATGCTTCGCCGACTGTGTCATTGTTAGGAAGCTTCTTGACAAGCTTCACTGAAACAGAGAAGGAGATGGTTTCTGTAGAGAGGATACTTCAGGTGAGCTTGATAAAGATTAAACTTATATGTGCATTTTGGCCTTTTTTGTAGATTCTGATTCTGATCATTTACTCCAGTACATGGACATCCCTCCTGAAAAACTGACTGGAGAAAGTTTGCTAGAACCAAACTGGCCATCTAAAGGACAAATTGAGTTTCAAAATGTGACCCTTCGGTATACGCCATCGTTGCCTCCTGCACTGTTAGATGTTTCCTTTCTTATACCTGAAGGATCTCAGGTTAGTTAATCATAGCTTTGAACACTGACATTCATTGACTTATGTGCAGTATTTCATTGAAAATGCTTTCTTTTCATCCTAGGAAATTGTTATTATACTTGGAGTTTGTATATACAAGTCTCAATGCCCCTTGTCAAATGTCAAAGCAATGCTGATAAATATTCTATATTCTGGCTTATGTCCATCTTCTTTGATCAAGATAATGAACATTTACCCGCTTCATTCCTTTCAAATAAAGTATTTCTATGCAACTATCACTTAATGTTTACTGGCATGGTTAGGTTGGAATTATTGGAAGAACAGGTGCGGGAAAATCAAGCATCTTGAATGTCTTATTCCGTCTCAACCCAATTTGCAGTGGATGTGTTTTGGTGGACAACGTAAATATTGCTACTCTTCCTGTTAGGAATCTGCGGTCTAGAATTGCCATTGTTCCTCAGAGCCCCTTCTTGTTTGAAGGATCATTAAGGTTATCTTAATTAGCATTAGTTTGTGCAATGAATAATTAATTGAATCAACTGCTTCATATGTTTCTCCCTTGTCAACTATACAGAGCCAATTTAGATCCGTTGGAGATGAATAGTGACACAAAAATATGGGATACTCTTGAAAAGTGTCGTCTCAAGGAGGAAATAGAAGCAGCAGGAGGGTTAAATATCCATGTAAAGGAGGCTGGAACAACATTCTCAGTAGGGCAGAGACAGCTTCTCTGCCTTGCACGTGCGCTTCTCAAGTCTTGTAAGGTGTGAAAATAGCTGATTGCTGTTGAAATCAACATACTACACACACACCACCAACATTTCATGATGGAAACTGCAGGTGCTCTGCCTAGATGAGTGCACCGCGAATGTGGATACACAAACGGCTTCTAAGCTGCAGAAAGCAATTCTGCGTGAATGCCAAAGCAGAACAATTATCACAATTGCTCATCGAATTTCCACTGTTCTGCACATGGACAATATCTTTATTTTGGATCAAGGGATACTGGTACAAATCCAACCTCTCAGAATTTGATTTGGATGATTTAAAAATAGTAAAACCAAGAATGGATTGAAAGGCTTTTGCATGTACAAATTTAGAACATGATGCTGTTACAACCATGATTGTTTATTTCTGTGTATCCCAGGTTGAAAAGGGAAATCCACAAACACTCATGCACAACGAATTGTCTAGGTTCTCGAGTTTTGTCAGAGCATCGACAATGTGAGGTCCTACATCATTCACCTTGTTTTCAAATTTGCGCTCCTGCTCTTCGAACCCAGTACAAGATGATTGGGAAACTTCTGGTTAGTGTTAATGAACTATGATAGCTTAGATCCTCTTTAGACATAATTGCAAGAATCATGGAAACTACTGAGCTTTTGTCGTATGATAATGACCTAGTTTGCATTCATCTAATTATGTGGTAATCAAATTTATGGATTATGATATTTGGATGATCATGGTTTATCTAATTGCGCCATATTCTCTTTAAAAAATTGAATACTGGACATACCTTCCTCGGAAAATTATGTTAATCTATCCCAATCTTTACTAAATTATGAAATTCTATCACATGGTTTGAAAATAATATATTTCTATCCGAAATTCCATTCTATTATGTAATTTCATCCCGATCCACTAATGATGTTAATTTTCATGCCACGTCAGTCGCTAGTGCGGACATGGCCGTTGATGTGTTAGCTATCTCAGTCTAAAGCTGGCGTGGCCATTTTATTTATTTTTATTATATAACTTATTTTGTATTTATCTGTTTTAGGGAAATTATATTCAATCCCATATCTTTCGTCGAACATTAAAAAACCCTTGCGTTAGTATAAATTATGCATATTCTGTTTTAATAACATATTCTAATTCAATATTTACCATATACTTATCATAACAAGATACAATTATTAACATTGTGGAGTATTGTTTTTTTTTTTCTTTTTTATTTTTAAAACTCAGCATGCGCATTTGGTGGAATTTACAAAAATATGGGGCATCTCACAACTCGATGAGTATTTAGTTGTTATTATTTGTTCATACATTAAAATAAATGATCGTCTTCCTCAGAAAAGAAAAAGAAAAAAAAAAGAAAAGAAAATGAATATCCTTCCAATCAGTCCATATGTGTTCCAGTGTTTTAGACATAAGTTTCCGTTTCCATATAGGCCTCATCGACAAGAAAGTTAAAAAGAGCATAAATAAATAAATAAAAGGATTGGGTCGCAAGATGGGCCATTTGTTCTAATTGGAAAGTAATGGCCTAACAGATTTGTTTGAAAATGAAATCAGACCATAAAGTGTTTATCACTTGAGTAATTTTATTTATAATCTCCATTTTACTCATTATAGCTCTTATTTTTTTAGAAGACGATTCCGCCCTCGTAGCCATTAAATTTCAAAAACCAGCTAAAATTATATAAAAATAGAATCAACATAGCCCCCATTTTAACGTGACAGAGAAAAGAATCATGAGATTATAAGTAAAATACGCTACTTAGCAATTTCGATGAACCCGCTTCGTAGCGTTCTATCGCATAGAATTCTTGAGGATGATCATCTACATTGGTGAAGAATTAGATCAACTCTCTCCAGCTTAATTTGATGCCATCGTCTTCCACTAAACCCTATCTTCGGAAATCGCTTCCTCCTCAATTGGAGGAGATCGTGGACTCAAATGAGGTATAAGTTCGTGAACAATGACGCAATTGTCCGACACCGCGGTTGTCTGATTTCCTATCATAGGAGAGTTCATCGAAGCAAGGAAAGATGGAGGAGGAGGCTTTCGTCTACTTTGTCGGCGATGTGTTGCCATCTATCCACCTGCTCATGTAATAAACCTCGGACGCATGTAATAAAATTTTCTGATTATAACGCTCGTATTTCGAAAATAGAAGTAATTACTTTCTATTTATAGAATTTACTATTTATAGTAAATTTAATAAGTAATTATCAAACAACGTAATGATAATTAACTGATATTCAAAAATCTCCACAGCGATCGAATACCTCCAGTTTAAAGAGCTCAATATACCGTTGCGTTCGAAATTTAAAATTCGATACTACGGTGTGATCCCTTTTTGTCGGTGATAATTAGATATTCCACAATTTATTTTTAAAAAATTAATTAGACAGAATAAATTTACCATCTTACAAATGACGAATCACGGGTTTGAACTGATCCAAAAGTTGGAGTGTATTTGAAAACCTTACACAATGCAACTCTCCATAGCCAAGATTTGACAGAAGGTTCAATTCGACCAAATTGCCTCAGGCAATTCGATCGAATTGACTGATCTAGAAACCCGTAAACCGCCAATCATGAACGTTTCTTCGCGTGCAAGGAACATATTTCCTATTCGATCGAATTGGATAATTCAATTCGATCGAATTGGATATTATATTATCTTAATTGAATTTGTCCAATTTAATAATTCAATTCAAAAACAAATTTTTTATCAAAGTTGACTTTTCAACATGATCCTATTAGATTAAATAATTCATCCAATATGGTAAAATGATTGGATCAAAATCATTTAATGATTCCGTCAAGATTTATCAAATAAATTCGATCGAATTTGAGAAATCAATTCGATCAAATTGTTTAATTTAATTTGATCGAATTAACTCTCCTGTTTTGATCCGTTTTAACTTCCGTGTACACCGTTGTTATTTGTATTGTCTGGCGATAGTCTCAATACTAGTGTAATTAAGCAATTAGGATCTATTAAGCGCTAAATCCTGATAAGATGATTCATGTTTCAGACTGTGATTAGTAATCTTATACGAGCACTGAACCAGCTGCTTCACGAGGATCGAGGTGAACTTTTTTACTATAAACTCAAAATTTGATTTCGAGCATAGGCTTTGTTTTTCTAAAACAACTACAAAAAAAATGTTTTGTTTTCAATTATGATTGTCATGGCCGAATAATGTTTTTGGATGTCTATCTGTTTAATAGTATTAGATCGCGTCGTGGTGCATAAGTGGCCAACTGATATTTCGAACTGCGCCATGGTGCGTGAACGACCAGTTGTTTAACTATCGAACCTTAGTGGTAATTTAAGTCCCTAAGGTTAGTGCATTCGATAATGCTTACTAGCGAGGACGTATTCCTCGCGGGACGCGTCGTGACCAGCGAAGAAGGTCTGCTTCCTAGTTCACACCAACAAATATACAACTATCTACGGTGTAAATGTGGTAATACTGTAAAACTATTTTATGCGCATGAGGTGGCTTCTTAAATTAAAATCCTTGTTTGTCTTTTATTGTATGACATGGCATATCAAAATTATGTATGTATGTTTTCAGCACCATGTCCACTGAATACTCTCGTACTTAGCCCTGCATGTATTTTTAAATGTGCAGGTTGTGATGCTGATGGAGGTGAACGTCATTGAGCTAAGCCGTCTGTCAGAAATAAGCCCTGGGTGCATATCATCATATATGTATCTCTGCCACATATTAAATATTCGTTGCTATTATTTAAACTCTGATATTTGTATTCGGTCTCTTTTATACCTGTATTCTACTATTGATACTATGACGCCTGTCGGATCATATCCATCATTATTATTAAATAAATGGACTCTATATTGACATGTGGCAGCTCCCCTTATAATAATTATTATGCTTGTGCATTCTCGTCCTAAATGCTTCATTAAATCCCCCCACCCCCGAGTCGTATCCTAGTGGACTGGCTCCTTCGGGAGGCCGGGGCATTACAGCTCCATCACATTTTCTTCTAATGTTCGTATTACTTTGAAGATGGTTGGTGTCGTCATCGCCTTGTATCGCCCAAAATAGATCCTTTCCCATAGTTTTCCGATGAAGGATTTTGCCGTCGGGTTGATAAGAGAACATATGTGCTTCTTACGTGACTCATCTTCTTCCTCCAGAATGTTTCTTCCATCCTTTTACTATACATACACATTCAGTAACACCTGTGCTTTTTCTATCATGGCCTTGCTTGTTAGCAAACTTTATTCTCTTCACTAGCCTTCATTCATTAACAGTACAAATTTTGTCTCTGTTTACGAAGTCAACTAATGTTGGTTTATGTTAGTGTTCCTCTTAAAAAATGGCAATTAGGAATAGAGGCGAAGAGTCAATGATGGCGAAGGGACTCTGTTGATTTATTTTATGTAATTTTCTTAGGATTTTTGGAATTAGGGGCGGTAAAATCGTCTAATATAATAGTTGGGGGCTACAATGAGTAAAATGGAGGTTATTAATAAAATTACCCTTATCACTTGGAAATGTTCGTTTATCAAACAAATCAAGAATATAAGATTCAGTTATAGGATATTTGATTGTTTACAGACAACTTGTTTGTAGCTAATTAGTATATCTCACTCTTGTAAGGTTGAGTTTCACGAGTTTAATTCAACCACTCTTCCTCCAACTAAACGAAACGAGCAGAAGTTCAGTATAATCCAATCAAAATTAATAATAAAGTCCAAACTCTTCATGATATGCAAATAAAAATTGCAAAAAACTGTTACTCAGTGGCAGGGAATGGATTATCTTAGGGCGTGTCATATCCGAAAGGGTTATAAAGGTCAATAGAGCTAAGTTTGATTTAATTGTTAAACTACCTTACCTAAATTCTGTGGATAATACATGGTTCTATTCAACTAATAATTAATTAAACAAAGAAGAGGTCTCCCGTTAGGAGGTCTAAATTATTTATGCGAGTTTTGGTTCAGGATCCAGAGCGAGATGAATTTGGGTTGGTGGAAATGAACAATTTAGATCTGCCTAAATCACTGCAGTGTTACACAAATTGTATTAAACAGAAGTTTGTGATCCAATTACATTAATGTAGTGCATTTATACTTCCAGTGACAAATTTGATGATGACGCAATAAGTAAAAGCAAAATTTGTGTATACAATAAAATTTTATTTATGTCATTGTGTTGCACAATAATTTGACTACGGATATTCTAGCATACTCCATTAGTTGGATAAGGTAAAACCGTATGAGTGTGTGTGTGTGTATATAGATAATATAAAAATTGGGATGCCTAAAATAAAATAAAGTAACATAACGGCGTACGGGGTGTGATGGAACATTATAGGTGTTAAAGCTGAAAGCTAACACGTTGATAGATTCTTCGTGAACATTTGTTTATTTAATATTTATTTATATATGTACGTGAATAAGTGAATTTAATTATAGAGGTGTGTGTAGTTGGGTTTGGTGATTTGCAATTGGCCGAAAGGGTGATGAACTTTTCTCTTTCCCAAAGGAGTGGGGGACCAAAATCACCTTCATTTTCCAATGACACGTTCATTAATCAATTTCCAAATTAATTCACATCTAGAAATATTTGTGTTTCTGCATGCCTTTCTCATATCTTATTTGAGCTAGCTATATGTGGCCTTGCTCATTTGAATTATATATATGGATTATAATTTAAATTATTTTCACCCTATCCTATATCCCATCAACAATAATACCAAGCTTTTCTGTCACTCCAGATCCCCCATTACACGTGTTATATTGCTTAGATTATTGACAAGTGTATCAATCAATGGAGATTAATTATGGTAGAATATTTCTTTATTAAAGACGTGATTTACTTCCATTGATTTATACACTTGTCATTAATCAAAGTAAGGTAACACGATGTCTAACATCATTGTGTAACAAGGGATCTGGATGGCTTTTCTGCAAAGCTTCATTTTTCTTTTCCATTTTTCTTGTGTGTTCATTCCCATCAGATGAGCTTGAAGACAAAATAAAAGTGGATATTTACCATATGAGCGTTGAACTCCTAGAATACATAACCTAGGCTATAACTTGGAGGGGGCATATCACTTTTCAGTCTCGAGCACAAGATAATCATATAACATTTTAAGCCACACACACACTGATAGAAAATTGCATGGGCGTCGACATATATAATTATTAAGTATATATACAAAGATCATTTATTATATCGTCCCGAATAATTATGTGGTCCACTCTACATCTCACATGGATTAAGAAATAGTTTTTTAACAGGTACTTCATATTTATCTTAACTCTTACTTATGAACTTATACTGTCTAGTATAGCATCATATCTTAATTCCAAGACCATTTATAGCTGATATCTCTGTTTTCTGCTTCGAAAGTATCCGTATAATAAAAGGTAAAGGTGGTCCTCATCAGTCAATTCTTATATTAATTCTCCTTTTTTTTTCTGGCTTAAAATCACCTTAGAAAGTTTTTCTTTCACAAACTATAATAATCGAGATACAGAAACAGAATAAGCAGAAATTAAATAATTTGTAGTCAACTTGAGTGAGCCCCCCGAAAAATGGTTCGCTTAATCTTATATTAATAACATAGAGATGATGAACCTTAGCTGTGGCTTAGCCGAATCGGGGAGCGTGAGGCACATATTTGAGGAGAAATAAGAGGAAATTAATTATTATGTTGACATTAAAAATTGGAAGAAGGATGGGGTCATTTTCATTAATTTTCTGAATTGCATGCAAAGGATTCGCTAAAATCTTGTCGTGATGAGAGACAAGATCCTAGTTTAAGGATTTTGACGATAAGAACAATTCATGTGGATGTTTTTTATCAACATATTACATCTTCCTTCTCATGAAATGACCCTATAATTAACATTTTGTCCTTAATATGTTGGACAATCCCCGGACCACACCAAAGTGTCCATTTAGGACCGATTTATGTTCAATTTAAGGGTCTGTGTTTTCAAGATGCCAATTTTTTTTGTACTTACGGAATCGCTATTAGCATATATCTCTCACATGCACAAATTTACTAGAGTTTATTGAATTTTTAAAAAAGCGTGCAACTTTACCGCTCATTCGCATGTATAAGTGCTGGTAGGAAATTCAGGTGGGACCCACCCCATATGTGATCAGAGGGTGGGGAGTGCCCAAAAAGGTGGCATAGACTCATCCGAGAGTGGTTTTCTCTTATATTATTGAATGATGTTGAATGAAGTGAAATATCACTTTTCATCTTGGATATAAATAATGAAAAAGTCAAAATAAAAGAAGAAAAAAAAATCCATCCCCCTCGCTTTAAACCTAGTGCATTTTGATAAGATATCATCATCAAATAATACAACTAAACCAAAAATATTGTCGAGAAAAAAGTCGTTACTTAATGATATCTGCAATATTGTAGAATGGTATGTTTGGCTAAGGGTTTATATAATAACTCGATACATTTAGGGAAAAAAGGACCTACAATAACATTTTATCGTACAATAAAACAAAAAATACACGAGCAAAGAAAACCTAGATTGTACTAGTTATTATCAAGATCTACTATGCATGTTAGGGTCAAAGATCACGTGGATCAACAAATATAACGGAAGAAGACGACATTGAAGACTTATACCAATCATGGTTGACTTGTCCAAATCTCTTGATGCACCAAATATCCTCATCCCAGGAGAACTTCTTCCAGTGCGGAATCCCCCGCCGCACGGGGTCGTTTTGGCCCACCTCCGCCACCACCACCCTACAATCGCCGTCGTTCCTCGCCATGTTATGCACCAACTTACACAACGCATTCATCATTCTCAACCCCTCCTTCCCTTCCATGTGAAGTCCGTACATGAAATAAAACCCGAAGTTCTTGAAAACATTCGGCACCGATGGGATTTTAAGCCACGGCGCCATCGCATCCACAACCCTACTTCCTAAGCACACAGCATGTGTTAATGCAGACACACCCTTCACTTGCAATTTAAACACTTCTTTAGTGTCCCACACGCTAAGTATGGCGAAAGTAGCCGGTAATTTGCCGGTACCAGGTTTCCAAGTCGGGAGTAACTTTTTTGGTAAGGCCATGAAGGTGCCTAAATTGAGTTTGTTACTTAGTAAGCTGTCGATGTCTTTAGGGAAGAATTCCGAGGTGGAGAATATGTTGTGATATATTGATTCGGCTAGATGGGGAGGAACTCGGACGATGGCGATATCTGATGGTAGAGGCTTGTGGTGGAGATGAACCGGCTGTACCAGAACCGTTGGATTTCGAAATTTGACGTAGTTGCATTTTTGGGTGAACAAATTTAAGGATGCTTGGTTGTTGCATTCCGTGGCCATGTAGGCATATTCTGCGCCGTTTTTCTTGCACCACTCCTCCAATTCTTGGACTAGTTTTGTGGCGATGCCAAGCCTCCTGAGTTATAGTATAGCATGATTGTTTATTAGAATTAATGAGGATAATATTGTTGTTAATTGATTATAATTCATGGTGACTTGTTGGAAGCATATATGCTAATCATATCATTATATCTAAAATAGTGCAGGAATATGTTCCGATGTATAAACAGAGTTTGTGTTGTTTGTTAATTTTTGGAATTATATATATCTGTATTGATGAATGTAATAGTCGATTAAAGCAGGAGTACGAAGACAAAAAACACTAGTACTTTCACAGCAGACAGGTTACATCAAGTTTTTATGTTCGTTGTCTAGCGCATGCATGTGTCAAATGAAAAGTACTTGGCCCAGCATACAAAAATCCAATTTTAAAAATGACAGAATCACATCTTTAGATGCCCGTCAAATCAAATCATCATAGACACCGTAAGTAATGCATGGTTAATATCTTTAAATGCGAAATGCAAAACGGTTATATTACATTTAAATAAAATTTGCATGGAGGGGAAGAGGAAGAGGTTGAGAAGAGAGACAGACCTATGTGTGGATGAAACCCTTAGCCCAGAAATATAGGCCAACTTCACATAGACCGGAGACCGGCTACTTCCGCTTCTCTTTCCACACGTCACCGTTTTTATGCACCCTCTTATCACCCCGACAATCTCTCTCTCGTCACCATACTCACCAATCTACGAAATAAATAAAATATTATACATAATTCCGATATATGCTAGTAAATTTACGATGCATGTAACTGAGAGCTTCCTTCTTAATTACCAGCATAATGTGTGACGTGAAGTTCCTGACTCTAGCAATAGGG
>AYJT01042745.1:0-10393 GCA_001278415.1 Ocimum tenuiflorum
ATAAAAATGATAAAACCCATCGAAGTGTAACACAACTGTATAAGAGGGATCCACAACCATATAATATGTGGCGTCAATATAATAAGAGTTTGACATATATAGAATAGGATAGAATATGAAACACGATATTATCCTCGTCGTAAAGGAAATATGAAGGATTATTTGAAATTAAAGAAAAGAACTCCTTCTTGGTACCATTGTCGTGCTAAACCTCAAGAACATAACATATATAACCGGTGTTGAAAGAAAAATGGTTGGACTAACTGCAACAAAAATGGGCATAGGAATATTTTCTCTCTTTTGCATATATATGAAGTGCACTTTTCCCCTTTAGCTTTTTTTATTTTTTTTGGTTGAAATTTGGAGTCTTGTGAAATTATGCCAACCCAAAAAGTTTATGTGCCCACCACTCCAACTTCATCTTCCATGAAACTAAAACTTTGCATCGCTGGGTGTTTTCACTGCTTATATTTGCAAAGAATTACATAAAAATGGTGCAAATCGAACTAATTCAAAACCAATCCTCTGTCAACCTTTCTGTTACGGACCATGTGACTAATAAAATTTTTTAGTTTTAATTTCGTTCAATTTTACTGATATTCAATTATAATATATAAATATTTTTAAAATATTATTATAAAATAATTATTATTTATAGCCAATAATTAGTAATTAAAAAATCTTACTAAACCAATTTGAATCTAATAAAATTTGATAATGGCCATAAAACTAAATAAAATCATACAAAATTAAAATTGAAAAAAATATATCTACTAAAACATAATAAAAATTCAATGTGTAATACAAAATGTAAAAGAAAAGCATAACGATGGATCCACACACAAATTAATCCCATTTTGAAAAAAAAAATATGAATATCTTTGCACTCGATTCAAATCAAATCCTTGCACGAACATTTGATGACGACGGATTGCTTTGATATAGAAATCTACTAATTCGTTGGACAGGAAATCAGTCATCCATATATATTAATGAAAAAACGTGAGGGGGGTTTCTTTTATATAAGTAATACAATAATTGTCATTTAAATGTTCAGTCCAACAATGCATGTAGAATCAGATCCTGCATTTTATCAACCCATGCGACATTCTAACAAGATCGTATCATCTTCACATGTTCTCTTTTTTCTTTTATTCTTCACTGACACAAAAGGCGAAGCACTTTCTTCTCGGTTTTTTTTTTTTTTTAACTTAAGTATGATATTAAACGAGTCTCGTTCTAATGTCCCCGTATAGATTCGGACCTTGACCTTTAAGATCATGAGAAATGTGCTTACCATTGCACCCTGAGATTGTAGGAACTGTTAGGTCTCATGTTCTTCTTTGTTTTTAATCGCGAATAAAGGCTACAAGTTTCCTAGTTAGAGATTGCATATTCCATTTGTAGATTATAACTCAGTACAACACTTTTTTTATGTTCATGAATTAGTTTTTAAAATCTTGAGTTCATTCAAATTTCCAACATTAAAATAACTAGAATGAAAGAAAGAAATTCAAAGACTCATCCTAGGAGAGCATACCCATTTCATTTTGACAACCTAGTTATTGAACAATAGACTTAGCATCAACCCTCAATGCACTCTATATACAAAGCTTTCATCCATGTGCTGCAATTCGAGATCTGTAGTCCTTTTTAATAAAGTTCAACTCCAAAGGCTAAAATCAGTGCCATAAGTTTAAAGACAATATAAAAGAGATGGCATATACCACAGTTTAATTAACCATCATATGATCAAAGCCACCTGCTTGCAAGCCAACCCTAGGCCCTTGCACATTGTGTAGCAATTGCTGTAACCACCTCCGCGTTGTCGGATCCTCCTGAAACAGAACATCAAAAACACCAGTTACTGAGCAGTCACAGCTAAACAAAGTGTTTCACTTTAACAAAATAATGTTTTGTTAGCACTTACACGAAGGCAGCTACTGAAGGTTGCGTCTCTAAGCATATCGGGCAGGCAACTTCTAAGGGCATCGCACGCTCTGTATGGAAAAGGAGATTGGTTAGGTACGATGTGGGTGGGTGTGTGTATGAATGAAGAAAAACGGTTAATATAACCAGTTTTTGAATGCTATTGACGAACCTCAGATTATCGGACAAGCGAAGATAGCATCTGATTATGTGTTTCAACAGCCGCGAAGAAGGCTGTTCAGCAAGCGCAGCAACCATGTTACCCAGCACTCTACCGACAGCGAAAAATCGCTCTGCGGTGGTGCATATATACTCTAGGCCCACATCATCGAGCAAAATCTTTTGCACAATGAAAGTTGCCACCTGCCAAAAGAAGCATTAATTTCAAACAGATGCCTGATGACTTAAGTGTATAAATCTGTAGTGTTGTGTTATCAGGTGCCTATACAATGAACGAATTAGAATGGTCCATCATTCATCGTCACTTTCATCCTATGCGAAACTTGCAGTGTTAACAATGTGATGTGAAACAGGGATTTGCAATAAAAGCAGGACATGCAAAAGCCACAATGCTGCTTCAAATGGCCCCATATCATTTTGCTACTAGACCAGCATCCAACCAGGAAATCATGACAGATGACTGAAAATTAAATCAGTAAAAAATGCATTAACTTGTTTAAATCACTTGTCATTACAATTAATGTATGATATATATATATATACATACATATATATATATTAATTTCTTCTAGAAACCTTAGCTTCTATCATAGCAAATGAACACAAAATCTAGAAGTCCCTCTGTACACAGTTGAAAGAAATCAATATACATAATCATAGAGTTGAACTTGTATTTTAGTTCACCTAGTTGCAATCTCAAAGTTATGCACGGCAAGCCGACGACTACAGTACAGAGTTGTCCGAGTTGATTTAATGTAAAAGAGTTCCACAAACAGTAATAAATGGTCATTACATAGGGTTCGTCATAGCCACTGAAAATCCAAAACCAACAAGATAGACATTGATTTTATATTTAGAGACATAATGTCCACCAATGCATCTTCAGAACAAGGATGCATGAATTTAATAACAATGATAGGAAAACAGTTAGAAGCAACTCACTGTCTTGGACAATTCGCTTCCCATTTCCATTGTGCGCAAGCACAAGGGAATGATCTCAGTTGATAGTAGGAAACTGATAACTTCAGTGTCATCAACCTGGGGACAGAACAAAGAGTATATTTATTTTGTTGAGATATTAAAATTCAGACCACAAAGAGGACAAAAATCATGAAGGATAATGCAGCAAGAGATTTCTGGATCAATTGAAGTGGTCATCAATGAAAGCAAGTGTAAATTGAAAAGACTAATCAAATAAAATTTAGGAAAGATTGAATATGCATCAAACACTGCAACTTAGTCAACTAAGTATCTCCCACTAAAACACGTATATGACCACAACTCATTATTGCAAGAAACAAAATTGTCGAGTTAATAATAAAGACCGCAGGAGGGAGTGGACATAGATGGAAGGAAGGAAGGAAAAGTTGATGCTTGTGAGAAGCCAGTCCTTTAGCAGAACATGTATACACATGCATATTTGGGGTGTGCTTGTGAGAGAAGGGATGGGGGAGGAGAAACCAAGACGTTGCAATTTCTTTTGGGAGGAACTAGACAACATTTATAGCCAGTAAATTTAGGGGGCACGTTCCCACTAAAAATTTAATGTGTATCTCCCACTAAAACACTTATATGACCACAACTCATTATTGCAAGAAACAAAATTGTCGAGCTAATAATAAAGACCGCAGGAGGGAGTGGACATAGATTGAAGGAAGGAAGGAAAAGTTGATGCTTGTGAGAAGCCAGTCCTTTAGCAGAACATGTATACACATGCATATTTGGGGTGTGCTTGTGAGAGAAGGGATGGGGGAGGAGAAACCAAGACGTTGCAATTTCTTTTGGGAGGAACTAGACAACATTTATAGCCAGTAAATTTAGGGGGCACGTTCCCACTAGAAATTTAATGTGTCTGACTGAGGGGAAAGATGGCAACATGAATCAAATTGAGTAACAGAGAAGGGTAAATGCAATTAACTCCTCGATTCTGGGCACGACATACCAAAAACCATCACTTGGAATTATTCCCTTTTATTCCTAAGCATTCTCTTATTACTTCTGTGTTGGCAAGGAAACAACTGTTGGAGGATTTTCCTTTTCAGTGAACATCAGCAACAACTTCTAACAATGATACAAGAAAATTCATTAGCTGAAATGGTGAATAGGAGAATACCTTGACCAAAGCACCTATCACGCCTAAACTTGTAAGCCTTAGATACTCAAATGGCCTTGACTTGCTGGTAGTATTAAGGAAAGGATACAAGTACAGTGGAATGTGTGCTGCAACAGGGAAAAATTCATTGAAAACAATATTTTTTACTACATAATATTTCATGAACCAAATGAAAAAATAAGGAAAAAATGAAATGTTATTATAGGGTTAAAAGGAATTTTCAAGCAAATTGGTATGACTATTTTGAAAAAGTGAGAATAAGTGTCCCATTATCTATCATTTTACTATCATGCCTCACTCAAGAGCAAGGGTGTTAGAAGTAGTATTTAAGCCACCAGCAATAGAACTACCCATGGATATCCTGCAAAAGGCCGTCGCATTTTCAAGAGGTACTTGTAGTATCCCATGTCCAGCAAGGAAAAAGGAAATGTTTTATAAAGATTAACACTTGCATCGGGCAGTCCCATGTATGATACCACCACCTTTTGTTTTTCCTTTAATTTTTAAATTTATCTTTTATTTTTATTTCTAATTTACTGATCGGAAAATAAACGATGGATGATCTGTACCAATAAAAAGCGAATGGGAGTACTATGCCACTGAAAGTGGTCAATCGAGTGAAAAGACTGAATTTAAAATACAGGATTATCACTATATCCATGAAGAAATGGCCTAATAGATACCTGACATAGTAGTCTTCCTAGATATAGGAGCAATAAGTTACAGGTATATGCAACTAAGAAAATTACCATTGAGGAATAACATTCTTGTGTCCGGATGTGAGGCCACACACTGCAAAAAGAAAAAAGTTGAACAGTGTGAGTTGAAATAGGTGCCACATATACTTTCCTTCTCTACATAAACTTTATTTCATTCATTTTGTGCATGGATGAACATTTCCACTACCAACTTCGAGGGGGTTTTATATTTGTATTTTAGGTGTTAAAAGTTAAGGAATGAAGAGCTTGATGAGGTATGTAAAATTTAGAAAAGATCCAATATTGGAACAAATCAGTAGTACTTTACTAGAAAAATAGTGATCTGAAATATCATTATTTTAATTGAACTCCGTGGTAGATGTACAATGATATAAATACATTTTTCTATATCAAAATATGACCATGAAATAGTTATAAACCAGTGGTCATAAAACTCGGGATAGGTGGACGATAGGCTCTAGGAACCCCTGCCCTCCTGAAAACCTTGTATTCGACCCATCAGTTGGGTCCTCCTTTCTTGCAAATAAATCATAAAAAGACTGAAGCTGGCAATGTTACTAACTCATTTATTTATTCATCCTTGGCTTCTTGCCACCAGAATCTCCCTCTTGGAAAAGTTTAAGCTTATTTAAAAACTAAAAGTGCAAGCCAGTATATGTATTGTATAATTGAGAAAATTATAAAGAAAATTTGGAATTTAAGGACTTCAAAGCTGCCGATACTATGACATGTTGAGTATCCAATACATACAGATATGTTAAGTTAGGGCAGTGGGCATGCTAGATTACAAATGAAAAAAAAAGGATGTGACAAAAATTTGAGTAAGATTAAGAAACAGCGGCAGATAACACCTGAAGTAGGGCAAGTGCATTGCAAACTCTATTTGACTGTGCAGGAGTCAGATTTGGCGGAGATAAAACCGGGTAAATGGAGACTATTTCCTGCAGGCGATCAAGAAAAAACAAATTTGTATGAATCAAAACACAGAAGCAACACCAGAATGCTTGGGATTAAGGCTCAAAGGTGTAAGAAACCAATCTCAAGCAAAGGTTAATCCTCTATATTTCTTCATAAAAAGGATATAGCAAAAACGTTCACATGCATGAATTCCCCAGAGGTAAGATTGTATCAAGTATGAGGCAGTGATAGGGACGAATAAAGGTGCCCTCATAAGTTACACGTGGGCCTAAACAAAGAAGCTTTTACAGCAAGGGCTTTACATTTTTACAAGTTCACTTAGCCACAATCAGAAAATATAAAGTAGAATTATTATGGATTCAAGTAGTTACCCTGCAAACGACAATAAGCATAAATAATGGCTAATATTATAAACAAACCTGCAGAAGAGCAGCAACAGTACCGAAGGAATTCCACAGCAATGGAGCTAAATCTTGAAACAGTTCTCTCTTCTACTTGAATGGAAAAAGACAGTGGAACATAGGACCATAACAAAAAACGAGTATCAATCAACAGCCAATACTAATAGCATGAAGATAAAGAGAATATATGGACTTAAAACCAAAACGCACACAGCAAGGACTGTACAATTATGCATCAATAAATCCAAAAGGATTACACATAAAAGAAAACAATTTTTTTTCCTCACATATAACTTATTTATCATTATTTAATTAAATTAAGGCAATGTAAGTCCTCGTAATCTGCCGGATGGCACTGCCAAACCATAACTTTGCTACCTAAAACCATACAAGGACCGTTTAATTTTGCAGAAATCAAACCAAAAGGCCTTCATCTTTGTTACTCAGAAACAATGACAGAGTAAGTACCGTGCAATTATGGCGTTATACAGAAATCAAACCGAAAGGCACACATTTTACTATTTACAAACCATGCCAGAGTGCAATTCTGCCGCAATCAAACCAAAAACCACACATATTTGCGACTTAGAAACCATGGCGGATTAAGGAACGTGCAATCAAACCAAAACCAAATCCCACACACCCAACTTAATAAAAAATGTTGAGAAATCGGAAGAGGAATAATCTACTGTAAACAATACGCCAAGACAAAAATAACAATTCCGTTCTGTATAATTCCACGCGAAATTCATGGATTAGGACATCCCACAATGTAACACATACACACATAATATTTCACCTTAGAAAGTTCGAGAAGCGCATTTTCCCGGAGATCGGGATCGCAAAGATCGAGAACCAACTGCTCAGCCGATTGCAACCTCCGGTCCTTGTTAGCGGCGGAGCTGCTGGCCTCGAAGGGGGCGGCTTTCAAGTTCAGCGACGGAATTAGGGCTGCCATTTTCTCTCTCTACAACAATATTTCAATCTCGCGTTCTGATTTACGTTTCAACTCCGGTTGAGAGTGGAAGAAGGGGGAAGAGGAAGGGTTCGCAGCGAGGGTGGCCAACACGTGCCTTTCATGCGCAACGGCGCTCGACACCTGTACACAGTTGCGTCAGCTGTGTGTTTTCCACGCGCCGCCGTAGCAAGTGGGGTTTCCGATCGAGATTGGAGGTGAAAAAACTGCTGGAATGGGATGAGGCCGTCGATATGAAATTGAGGGGGTGTAAAACTTATTAAAATATACAAAAAAAAAAATAAAAAGAAATGGAATGAGATTGCCATGATAATAGCTACTTTGTTACTTATCAGTGCGATCTGTATACATCGTTAATCTAATTTGTAAATAAATAAATATATATTTTATTATAAATTTTATATTAGAGAACATAATAAAAATTATATAAGTATTTTATGAAAAACTAATTAACTTTTACTTTATATAGATTAATTTTATTCAAGATAGGTATTTTGGGAGGAAAATCGATATTAGTATTCAATATATAGACATATGAGTGATTTCTATTATGCATTAAAATAAAATTTCGGTAAATAACACTTTATGGCTTTTTAATTAATTGCAAAAGGTAGACACTTGAATTACATTATCCCAAAGTTGATGTTGATAATCGAATTATATTACGGAAATTAAATATAATCTTATCTTCACCACGTCATCTCAAAATGTTATTATTTGAAATTGAAATTAAAAATAAATATTGAAAAAATTTTATTTTGATGAAGATAAGGGTAAAGGCAAAAATTGCATAACACGTTAGGTGTTCGGGCATAATATAGTGCATAGAATTTTTATTATTTTGATAAAGATATTGGAAAAAGCTTGTTGATGCAGGTTCTAGCAATTTAAATTTAAACGAGTTTTAGAAAAAAGAATTGTTTTTTTTTTTTTCTTGTTGAATACTCCAGGATATGGACGGACCCATGTGCCTGAAACCTTAAAATTTTAGTATGTTTTTGTAGTAAAATTATCGGGTATTTATATATTACTTTTTCATTGTATTTTTTAGAATTAAAAAAAATTCAAAAATGGGTGAGGACTATTAGCAAAAATAAAAGAAAGGCGAATAAATTTGTAAAGAAAATTATTGATGTCTATTCGGGGTTGACGAAAAGAAAAAACGGGGCAGCGTAACATTTAAAAATGTTAGGCCGAAAAATACAAAACTCTAGTACCTGAACAAGAATATTACCCCACTAGTCAAACCACGAATAAAATCCAAACATAAAAATCAAGATCAATTATGTAATACAATGTATATGATATTCAGTCGAAGAAGAAATAAGATGAGTTCAAGAATTTCTAGTCAAATATTAAGAAATAGAATATATTTAACTATATAAGAACCAATAGGACATATTTGAACATACATAGTCAACCTTCAAATATACATTTAACTATGTGGCATTGATCAACAAGTCACAACAGTCTTAGTCAACGTTAGAAGTCAATTATAGCGGAAGCATAAAATAAACATAACATATTTGATCAAATCATAAGGTGCCACAGAATACAAGAGTTTATGCAAAAGAAATACAAATGGAATTAAATGAAGGTTGATTTCACAGAATAGGAGAGGTCCTCGATGGTCCACGTCAGCCACTTGCCTTCGTCATATACCTAAAAAATATTTTGAAAAATATTTGGGTTGAGCATAAAGAATACTCAGTGGGCGTTTCCTTTCTTCCTTTTTTTTATAACATAATGTCCCATTACAAAATATTTTGCATGCTAAAACATTTGATATACCTTGCATCATTTCAAGGCCTCGTATCATTTTGCATAGACAATAATGGATGGAACTCAATGTGATCACATTCCTAGCATATTGCATAAAGCATCATATTCGCACCGTAGTGCCATATTCGCATCAGAGTGGCATATTCAAATATTCTTAGAGTTCATATTCATCCATGGCATAGGAAAACATTTTTGAAGCATGCTTGACATGGGCATGAATTTGCATAAAAATAACACGGTTTTAAAACAAAAACCACGTGTTAGTTTAGATATCACCCACCTCTTATCTTATAAAGCTGATGCTTTAAGTCTCCATAGGTAAGTCCTAAACTTCTCGGATTGGGATCTACACACATAATATTATGTCCTTTTAACTTAATTCGATAACAACTCGTTCTAAGGTATAAATATATATGTTAACATTTAAATAACTAAACTTGAATCTCTTAATCAGAGTTTCGGGCAAATGAAGCGATTAACTTAATAAATGAAATAAACTAGATTTGAGCCTTAATGAAATCAATGCATCTTCAATAAGAGTAAAATGAGATTATAGGCTATAATAATAATATCATAAATTTGAAATATAATGCTTATTAAATATCTATTATAATCTTTTAAAAGATAAAATAATAGTCAAAGTAAAAAGTATAAGAACATACATACAAAAATAAGTTCTAAGGAGGATTTGAACAATAAACTTTGTAACTAGTAGGAGGACTCAAATCCACTAGATTAGGATAACTTCTATAAAAATAGCATATACTTTTAACTGATTACAATTAATACAGTTTAAAAACAAAGTTAGATAAATAATTAAAATATGAATGATTTTATACTAAACTCACACAAACACATCAACACACACGCATACTACCAACATTCATACCTATATAATGTTAGATTTTGGTATACATAAAGCTAACTTTGTTTATGTTGTATACAAAATTAATTGTTTCCATGCGTTTCATATAACAACCAATTCGTTTATCTCGAATAACAAGGGTGGATCATGTAGCACATAGGAGATCGCAGTAATCGCATGATCGGTAACCCTAAATGAGATATAAACAGTAATCACAGCTGAGGCGACTTGAGGACGAGTCGTCGGTCTAGGCTGCAGTATATTCGAAAAATAGCTTATCTAGGTTGTTTGATATAGTACGTGCGACGTATTGATTGGATCACGTTGAGATATATTATCTTATCTGAACTGAGTAGAGAATCAAGAACTCGGCGATTTAACTGAACCTAGCTTAATAGAATTTAAGTTATATATATGTCTTGTGTGTCACTTTGACTTACTATAGGTGAGAGCTTTCTGTCAGCTGAATAATTTATGTATCTTGGGTGGCAGCAAGTCATATATGATAAG
>AYJT01042762.1:0-24807 GCA_001278415.1 Ocimum tenuiflorum
CTAGTAAGTCTAGTGACTATATTCGTAATTAAAAAAAATGTGAAGAAGCCTCTGGACTATTAATGTTGAATGATAAATTTAAGTGGATTAATTAATATGTTTTGTGATTTAGAAATAGATAAATATATTAATAAACTTATTAATCTTGTAATTTATTATTATTATCATACGAGATTAGAAGATGAGATTGTTTGGATATATCTAAATTACATTATTGATAATTGCAATTCTAATGATTAAAATAAATTACATTATATCATGTATAAAATAATTATATTATTATCCTTTAAAATAGATATTTAAAAAGGATAAAATAGGAAACAAATTTTTTTAAAGAATGAAGACACTTTTATAATAGATATAGGTGTGAATGCGCCTTTCTGGGGAAAAAAATCATAAACAAACGGAGCTGGTGACGAGACAACGTTGATATCTTCCAATAATTTTCTCTCCATTTTGCAGCACAGGGGTTTATATTATTTGTCGACTTTTTTTAGATCAGGACCTATTTCAAATTCGTACCGCTGCAAAATCTATTTGCAAGTGCTTAATTAGGTTAATGATATTCCCGTAAGTATTAATGACTACTCGCAATATCAGTGGAAAATCTACAATATAAAATTTGTAGTAATAACAACAATTTGATGTAACTCGTTTTCCCTTTACAAAGAAAATGTGATGTGATACATTGTGGACGATATCTGATACTTATGGATATCGACAAAGATCACAGAGAAATGTGTTTCCCAAAAAGTAGAGCGATTCCCGCACAAGGATCCTCCTGCTTAACAAGTGACTCGCCCACCAGAACCTGTGAAAGCCGCAACAGAATTTTACTAAAAAGTAGATGCAAATGTAATTTCAGATGACAGGAATAGAGTCATCTCTGCTTACTGCTTTAACACCAGCTTCTTGGACAAAACCAATATCAGCAGGTGTGAAAAGTCCAGACTCTCCAACAACCTGAGCAAGAATTTCCCCAAGAAAGGGCTTAATGTAACCAAATGAATAATATACGAATACCAAAGCCAAAAATAAAGGATGGCTTGTATTCTGCTTACCATAATGCCTTTTTCACGTATCCTTTGTCCACGCTCGCCTTCAAGGAGCTTTTTCGTGTTGCCAATGTCGACCTTAAATGTTCCTAAAGGTGCAGATAATGAACTCTCTTATTATGATAGACTAATCAAGTTGAAAATATGCAGATAAATAAAGATGTATCTTAAGTTGGCACTCCTTAGAAATAAAAAAGAACAATCAGCCACAATTCTTATCTTCAGAATTTTGGAGACAATACCGAGGTCACGATTGTTAATGCCAATAAGTTGAACCCCCTCAATCCCTAGGACACGATCCATCTCTGTCTCATCGTGTACCTAGAAGATGTAAGGCCGAGAGACTGGATAAGAAAACAAGCTTCGAGATGAAATCTCCAAAGAAAGGTCATCATAAAATTAAATACTGAGTCCTTGCATCGTCGAACCTCAACCAATGCTGTCAACCCCAACAATTTGCAAATCTTGATCATGTACTTGATATCCAGATCAGGCAAGATAGCAGCAATTAGGAGAATTGCATCAGCACCTTTTACCCGAGCATAGTAGATTTGCCAAGCATCTATTATAAACTCTTTACACAAGAGAGGGCACTGAGTTGAAGTTTGCAGAAGTGAGTTGACATAATATGAAAAGAAGCAGCAAGCTACATATTTGGAGATATTAGTAGAAGAACTCCATACCTGTACTCCAGAACTCCTAATGGCCTCTAAGTTCTCAAAGCTTCCCTTATTTGTCCCGAAGAGAAAAGGCGAAAGGAAAAAAGAAACTCAGAGTAGCCAAGCACCCTAGGTCTATCGAAGTGAAAAACAAGATAAACATATCAATTCTTACCTGGAAATACTTTGCATCAGTCAAAACACTGAGGCATGCAGCTCCGCCTTTTTCATAAGCTTTAGCAATCTGAACCTGTAAGACCAAAATATGCAAGATTCAAGTCATCACTAAATTCTATGTTTCTCTGAAATCCAAAAACAGTCAATGGAGGTTCAACTAATGTCTCTTGGATGCAACAAAAGGAGTAATTAGAAGCTAATATAGTCTAGACAATTATTTTTTCATATGCCATTTCACAAGGTCAAACGGGGTATAGATGCATCTGAAATCACCACTTGAGGGGGGGATAAGTTTTTATTGTTGAATATTTTATCAACTGGAAAAGCATAAGGAGTCTGATGGGACAAAGAAAGTACTTCACAAAACTTAGGCATTTTTGGGGACAAATTGTACGCATTGCTTCAAGTTTATAATGTAACGTCCACAGTAGATCAAAGTGAAAAAGAATGCGAACTTACAGGATCAAAATGCTCTCTTATGACACCCCTACTTGGAGAAGCCTTCTTCACTTCAGCAATTAAGCCGGGAAAACCAGTTCTTAAATTTGCCTCTTTCAGAGCTCCAATAAAATCTCTAGCTGGTGGAGCTTTACCCAGCAGATTCTTGAGCACTAAAAGCGGCTTCTTCTCTTTCATCTACCATCCGAAGCAAGTAATATATCTATCAAAATCAGCGGCCGCAAAAATAAGTTACTTCATAAGCTAACTAGAAAAATCTAACACCTGAGAAACTTCCACGTCTTTATTCCATACAATTTCCTCAAGAATATTACGAGGAGTATTGCCTTCATTCTGCAGGCGAAATTCAAACGGACCAACATAGTGTAGAGGTGGCCCAGTTGGCGGCCGCCTCCTAATTTTAATACCTTGAGTTGCATTAACTTCACTGTTCCCCACTTCCCACTCCTTTGTTTTCAGGGCATCCCCTTCAGAAATCTTTGTTTCTGGTACTGTTGCTGACCCATCTTTCACTTCAAACTAAAAGTACAATGGATTCAATTCAAAAAAAAATTTACTATGACCCTCCTCTCTCTATATATTACTCCATGTCACATTATGTATAAAGTCATAGCTACAATTAGCTTACATAGTACATCTTCGCACTTCTTTCGTATATAACAAGCACTTTCTTATATTTATACTCGGCTAAAAAATTAAATGCTAGTAGTGCCAACATTTTCTCGATGGATCAATTTAGCAATGATTTTCTCAAAAAACAAAATAGCAACGAAATAACTCAAAATAGACGATTACAGAAGAACCTATTAAGCTTCGACATTCTTATCCACACTCTTTTGATCAATTTATAGCCTTAAAAAACGGTGTATTATCAATTCATAGATTGAAACCTTTACTTTGTTTCTACCACAATTCATAATTTGAAACACAAAGCCCAGAAAGACTGAGAAAATCAAAAGGGAATCTGCATTAGTCTGAACAAATTCTTTAAACCCCTCGTAACTCTTGCACATTCAGACTTGATAATTACTATTAATTAACCCCAATCCCATCAACAAGACTGCAGCTTTGAACACATTAAACTCTACCAACATCAAAAGAAACTTGCCCAACGAACTTGCCTGTTGAGATTTAATGGCGGGAAAGGAAACTTGCCCAAAAATTGATTGATTCCGCAGGCGGGGCTGTGACTGTGGCATGAGCCTCAAGAACGCAAAATCTTTGGGAGTGGGATTGAGTGAGTGCTGAAAAGAGAATCCAGCCGTTGCCCTTGCAGCAGTGGATGATGCTCTCGAGGATATCATACTCATGCTCTCCATGGATATTATTTTAATGTATAGATTTTGGTATCTATATATGTATTTCAGGCAGAGAATTGAAGCAGAATCGAATTGTAGCCGAGTATTTCGGTATTTGTATATGGATGTTTCTTGAGTGGCGAAATGGGGAACTGCTGGTTGGATGGATTATGGGTTCGGGATTTGACAGGTAAAAAATTGTGCGGTGCGATTCAATTCATTTGTAACTGAAATACTACTGATTCTCAACCCGGTTGTTATAAAAGCAAAAAATAATTAAAGCTTTGCCCCTTTACTAGAATCTTATAATGTCGTGAAAAATAATAATTCTTTTAGCAATTATCTATATTCTTGTTAATTTATCATATTTTAAGTATGTATAATTATTGAGTGGAGTAGTTCCAATGAGAACTCCTCAAAGTATAGGATCATCACATGTGGTGCACAAATGTACTATATCTTATAAGTAAATATATCATTTTTTCAGAAGTAATGTGTCTATTATTTTAACATCATAATGTGTCTATTATTTTAACATCAATAAATTAAAAAAAATATGAAAATGTAATGCATTTATCAAGGGTGTTGTATTTGTGCATTAAAAACGATGAGTTAATTATTCCTATATATTGACTAGTTTTTATTTGATCTAATCCTTCTTTGAGGAACATAATGTGCAATTGATACCTATAATCTTGAAAATATAGATTTAGACACGTTAATCTCATATCATAACTGAATAAAAAATGAAATTATGAGGATTTCCACATTCTAGCATAGAAACTACCAATTCAACGTGCCATTGAGATCCTCTATTGTGGCAATAGAAGGTGGAGATCTGCACGACAACTTATACTGAAGATTTTGCACACCAAAGAATCTCAGTCCATTCGGCTTGAGCCACTGATTTACGCATTAGATCGACAAGACAATGTGAATGGATATTACTATTATGGTATGCATTGATTATTTTATTATTGGCGAAATGGTATTTGTGATCTTGATCGGTGAGGATAAAAACATTCTTTTCAGGTGAAAGTAACTAATTTCTTGATAAATATATATATTATTTCACAAAGAAACATTTCTTAATTAGCCTTTAGTAACGACTATATTCATTAAATCACCTACCTAAAACTCATCTCACATGCTTGCTCCCAAAAAATGAAATAAACTAAGGAAATAAAAATATATATGGATAGCGTATATGTAATCACAAGTTAAAATTATCTACTCCTGACAATATTCGTCTCCTATTTTGATTGCACGGCTAGTTTTATATCAAAAAGCTCTTAACTTTACATGCCATATGTTGGAAAACTGATTACTACATTTTTATGGGGGGTATTGTATTTGGAAAAGTTAGAATACAACTAGAATGGCATAAAGATTATTTCTTAACACTAATAAGTTCTATCTATTGCAAAATCGTGGTTTGTTATATTTTAAATATGGAAATGTAAATTTATACGTTTCATAAAGAAAAGAATTTACAACCCTTCAATTTCTTTTTGCAGTTGAAAAATGAAAATTTTACACATCATCCATATATAATTGCAACAAAAAATACAATACTATTTAAAAAAGAACATTTCATGATCATTTCATTTCTTTTATAGTAGAAGAAACGAAGATATTTTACATTTGTCATTCTTACTTGCTTACAATAGATTATGTAACACAATTTTATGGTAGAGATCTTAAAATACTAATATCTTACTTTTGTAAGTATGAAAAGATTACTGTCCGGAAACGAAAATAATAACTTTCTGATATCTTATTATGTACGTTAATCAAAATATAAAATTTGATAAACGTAATAGAGGAAATCTCGAGTGGCCTATATATGCATTGAGAATCCAAATTATAATGAATACATACTAATATATGCATCTTTCTTACTTAAAAAGCATTGTATCACATGCAAATAAATCCCTTTAACTACTTCACCAGTTGACTCGTCTCTCACAAATCCTTCCTATTACAATTTCAAAACTCAGGAGCTATCCCACAGATTAAATTTCTCCCAACCAGGCCACTTCTCTTTCTCTCTATTCACATATCTCTCAAAAACAAGAAGCAAAGGTACTAGCTTATGATTTTCACATCGATTCATGTATATGTATACATCTATCTTTTCTTTCGCTCACAAATTCTCATTTTGTTGCTTGTTGTTGGATATATAGGTACCAAGAAAATATGCATCGATCCTCGAGCCATTCGGCTGCTCGTTCGTCGGATGATTTCTTGGTGAACTTCTCGTCATTATCATCATCTGCGTTGAAGGGTCTGGGCTCGAACCAGGATATTTTAGCAGATGACGACGTCGTTTCCGATGATGCCTCCAAGAATAAGCATTCGTTTGGAGAGAGAGCTGTTCATCTGATTCCACTGGTTTTGATGTTTTGCGCTTTGATTCTTTGGTGGTTCTCAAATCCAGTTTCATTGCATTGATTATTGCAATGCCGTCATGTTTACATTCATTACGTACTTTTTTTTGTTAAAATCTTGATTTTTCAGTGAGTTGATGCGCCATTGTTTTACCAATATTGATTTTCTTTTGCTATATTAAGTGGCGTTTTTCGGTTAAATCGCGTATATTTAGACCTGGAGTTTGACTATCTAATCATTGCTTCTGTTTTTGTTATAATTGCTCACAATTTGTTATTCTGCACCTACTAAAACAAGCCTATGATCTAATTTTCCCATATCTTCAAATTGTATTTTTATTTTCTTTTAATCTTTGAACTTTTTTTCTGTTCGATCTAAAACTACAAATATCTGGAGACTGGATATGGGCACCCGTGTATGTGATCTTTCATTATGTAAAACCTCTGATCTTTAAAGTTTTTTCTATTCGAACTTAAAATCACTTCAAAGAAAAATAATATTAATGCGCTCTCAAAATGCAGTATACAGGCATATAAACAAGCATTAAATCATTCTCACAAATCACAAACGATCTTCCATCAAATGTTTCACCATCAAAGTTATTAACATTAGTGACAATTATTATGATAATAAAAATTAATCATAGCATAACTCATTCTTATTAACGAAAACAGAATTTGAAAAGAAAAGCCATCAATTCTGATAATGAAATAAAAACCGAAAAAACAAATAATCACAAAAAATATGTGAAAATTTAAATACTATAAATTATTGTAATCCCTAATTTGATGGAATCAACCATACTCAAAAATTGTAAAATTAATCCAAAAACAACAACTTAAAATATGTTTTTAAGTCGAAAATAAAGGAAACATCATGCTATATAAAAATGAGGCTGCTAACAGATGCAGAGCAAAAAATATAAAAGTCAGTAACTCATACAATTTATGGATAAATTGACAACTTTATACTGGCTCCAGTCACACCTCACCCAACTGCGTACATTGAATTGAACCTTCTTTTTTTCTTTTTTGAATTGAACTTCATTTACTGATATGATCACATCCTGCTCTGCATGTCGGATTGTTTATCAGTTATTTTCCATGTTTATTAATCACAATTCCGTTCAACAATTTACAATTTACAAAAGCGACTCATTCGAGAATTCTATCACAACAGTCAACGATGGTTCAACAAAGAACAGGTATTCTTATTCGTAAAAAATAACAATATAGAATCTTGAATCATATATACAAATGATCTTATACCTATCATAAAATAACCTAGGTTTCACACTAGCATAGACGATCAAAGCTTCAGACGACAAACCGTGCATATTTCTCCACTTGGTTGGATTATATCATCACATCTAGTAGAGCTTTATCCTCGTCTCAATCGGCTTTCGACAGATTGGGCACAACGACAGGTCTTCCGCGCATTCGCAGCATGTCTGTTCAAAACAGAATGGATCGAGAATATACTTATGCAGTATCTTTTTCAAAATATGGAAATGCATAGTGTATACATACCTGGTGTCCGCAACCAAATGCCATATCCTTTGGTTCCGTAATGCAGATTGGGCAAAGCTGTATCGGTGAAGCAACATTGATATATCAGGATAACAACCACAAATAATAGCGAAAAATAAGATTCAAGAATCGTGATCTTTGTTCTTACATGGTTCTCAGAAGCCCGGCTCACAGATTGGGTGGTTTGAGAAACTGGATCACGTTGGCTAGAAGAAGGTGCACTGGGTTGGAAACTGCTTGATCGGGAAGATTTTGGTGTGGAAAAAGAAGTTGCGCCGTAGTTTGGTGGAGGAAGGGAAACCCTATCTACACCTTTCCCTCTGGAAGCACTGCGAACGCAGTTCTTTATAGTAAGATTGGAACGAAAATTTCCCAAGGGACAAAAAATAAGTAGCTTATGTAGAGGGATGAGAATCAACCCAAGAATATTTAACTCCAATGTTGCCTTGTATTGAGAAGGTATTTCCATTAAAGCTGAAAGTGCAAACTCAGCTTCTCTCCGGGAAGGATCCATGTTTTTAGACATGATTTCGGTGAAGTTTACAAACTACATGTACAGAAATAAGTAACATCAACGATTGTGAAATGCTAATGCAATTTGTTCTCTCAAAAATTGTGATCAGGAGAGAGCGGCAAGAGGGTAATCTACCTGGAAATTATCAAAGGCTCGAGCTGGAATATTATCATCAAATTCCTTCATCATATCCCATGGCCCATCTCCAACTCCCACTACTACTATTGACAAGGGATATTCACTGTAAATAACAACAGAATTGAGGAACTTAGTTCACATGTTGAGATATTGGTCGATCAAGATGATTGCCCGTATGCCATTTAACACTACATATGTTAGGCAGTAAAAGTACCTTGCTTTGACAATTGCATCAACTGTCTTCTTCTCTTGAGGACTTAATTCGCCACGACCAGTATCTACACTTCTTGTGACCTATTTATCATCAAATGCAAACAGGAATATAAATATTCAGAAGTCTACGCAGCTGCATGTGATTGTCAATGTTGATGAGAATTATATACAAAATACTTCTTATATTAATTGAGATGCTTATTTTGATAAAGTAATAATAAGATTGTCCAAAACAAACTCTTTATAAAAAAGGCCCAAACTTTTGGGAAAACATTATCAATTTAAACCACTTGTCATGGATATATATATATATATTACATGGATCATGAACAAAGGCCAGTGTATCTATTTCATTGGTTCAGATATGTCCATGAACAGTGGTTTCTGAGGCTGAAACAAATCGTAATGAGTAAAATAGATGAAGAAATAGAAACGATATATCATTAGGAAGCAGCATCAGTATGATAATTTGCCTAGAAGCAGTCACATGACAGTGATAAGGTTTCACTGAGAATGATATCCTAGTGATATGATCAACACTTACAAAATTTTCAGTGAGCATTTTACTATTTAGTTAAGACAATATGAAAATTCCTATTTCAGGGGTCATATAAGTGCAAAACTCAGTACTAAAAGTTCTGTTATAATACAATGTCCGGGTATTTATTCCATTTAGAACAATTTTGGGTTCTTTAATAAGAAATTACAGATTATTCTGTCTCTGTATACTATTACTAACCTGCCCATCAGCTATAATCAGTAAAACATGGTACTGGCCACCACTTTGTTCCACAATAGTGATAGCCATTTCGATAACAGGAGCAAATGATGTTGGTCCTGTAGAAAAATAAACAAAAAAACATTTGTAGCAAGCACGAACAAATTAAAAAAGTTCAAATCAAAAGACTCGGACATCAACCTGCAAGTCGCAATTGAGGAACTAGTTCTCTATATCGTGCCAGTACTTCCTCAAAACCCTCACAAAATCTCTCATCAGGAAAAAAGCTGAAGACTTCTTGGTCATGTGTTGAAGCTGTCAAATAGTAATAAGACAAGATCAAGACCTATTTAAATGCTATAAATGTCAAAATAAATTAGACTCTCAAGAATATACCATCCCCAAATCCGAAACAAGGAATTAAATTGTCTTCATCAAATTTGGATAGTGTTCTTCCGATGATTGATATGGCTTGTTCATAGGGGTTTGATTCATCACCAATGTGGTGCAAACTTCTCCTATGAAATGACCTGGCACCTGAGACCAAATAAAGTCTCAATACACCAACTAAAGCATTTGCTGCCAGGTAGAAGTGAATATACCAGTCCATTCATTGCTCTTTGTGAAATCGATACCAACAATTAAATTAGAGGATTCCAGACCAGCACGTGCTAGGGCATCGGTGACCTACACAAACGAGCTATTCGTTGAGAAGAATCATTCAATAGATTGCTTTGAGGAGTCATTTAATGGCACATAAACCAATAGGACAAAGTTAGTAGAGCTGTGATGCCCACCATTATTGTCCAAATAAAAAGTAAATCTATGATCTATCAATTGTACTTGTTGGCAATTTTGAAGCTGTACAACAACATGGGACAATTAAATCCTTGAAGTTTTTTTGTGCATAAATGCCCTAATATTTTGGTATAATATGTAGCAGGCAGGCACAGTATCAAAAGAATATAAAATGCAGTGTAAAGTGAAACATGTCATGCGCCTATTGGTTACATAGTTGTCACCAAAGCTGAAGCCGAAGGCTGAAGATTGAGTGGGCTTCATGTTGAATTTGGGCCGAACATATTGTTGTGCATTAGTTAAAACTTAAAACAATATTACTACCCCAGTTTATTTTACAGCATTATTTTATGTTATGGTAGTGGCCCAACAATTGTAGTTTATTAGTTGTAATTATAACTTAAAGTTTAAAGTGTAATGAAAGCTTCTTGAAGGTCATTTGCTAGAACAAGATGAATATAAGTCTTTCTTCTCTTCTTCCTCATTTCAGGTAGTTACATTAATATTCAGATATATCGGTATCATTACTTTATACAAGGATATGCAAGAATATTTGTACCTGATCTAAGGTGTTGTAGTTGTCATCTATTCTTGAGTACTTCCTCTCCAACCTTCTCTTAGCTTGTGGGGGTGGATTGTCGTAGGTTGGAGGTGGAGGAGCATAGCTGCTGTGACTTGGCTGACCATACGATGACTGTGGATAGGCATGATGACTCCATGAATTTGAACTGGATGCATAAGATGAATACCGACCTGAGATTGACCTTTTTGAATTCTTGGCACCCATTAGCTCTTGAACCTATACAAGATACTTTTCCATTGAAACATAATGTCTTTCAACAGAAAATTATTTGTCCACCAATACAATGAGAGAATGCATCATTATTTTTCTATTAAATTCCAACATAGAAAAATAAAATTCTACATTATGTTAAAATAGTTAGATAATGGGTATCCATTTGATATTTAATTGAGTTGGTTTCTAAAGAGCCAATTTGTAATGCCTTAGTTCATGGAGCAGAGGGCATAGCAACACAATGATATAATGGCTCAACTATCAACTACTTGACATCCATCTTCACATTGTCAAAATAGTTAGCCCAAGTTGCAAGAAAAGTCTATATAAACTATTGCATAGTTTGATTCTCAACCAATGTAGGACATTACATACTTCCCCAGTTACTGACACAACGTCCTTGTTGTGCTCACTTGTATGGAGAATCGCCACTAGACCCAATGCCGCTCATTTGCGATAGGTTTAGATACCATTTGTAATGCCCCAAACCCAGGGGTCCATAACGATACAACAACATAATGGACTCTACTAGCAACTACTAGACATCCATCCTCACATTACCTAAATGGTTAACCCAAGTTGGTAGAAGATTCCATTAAATTCAATTATAAACCTTTGCAAACTTCGATTCCCAACCAGTGTGGGACATTACATGATTGGACATTGAAAGTTAGTGGTTATTTTACGATTCAAGGGAGAGAGCTTTGCATGTAGAAGTCAAAACATGTTCGGAGAATTTGCAGAGGATAGATTTAGATAGGGAATAATAAACTACTGGAAGAGAATGTAATTGTTGATATCAAGTAAGTCGAATTGGGATGCTTGGGTAATTCAAACTCCAATAATAAACCATGGAATTAGACTACATCCTAAATCTCCAAAGAAATATACTCTCACAGTTTCTTGTATTCCAACTTCAATATATATTAAATGCCATCTAAAACCTTTATATTAAAAGCATCTGGCTAGACAATTACTCAATCATATCTCAACCTGGCTCAAGCGTCTTTACCAATAGAAATTCTTGGCAAAGCTAAGCTTTAAATCTATGATTAATCTATTCAATATCAGATAAAATCAGATGGAGGAATTATGACACAACCAATTCTACATAAATGACATAAATCATAAAGAATAAAGATCATAAACTTGAACAGTAAACACAAAACAAGCAACTGATGCAAAATCGATGCACTCAAAAGAATACCAAGTTATGACTCCAAAAAAACAACTTCCTGAACTGAAAAAAAAGGCAATATTTTTCCGTAGTATCCAGATCCATGCTTTTGGAGAAGACAATTTACCAGCACTAGATAAAAAAGGTGTACGTGAATATTAGCAAAATTACAATGAATTTCTTTGAGATCAAATGACACTGCCAAAAGTTAAGGAATCAACTCCTCATCGACAGAAGAATGATGAAAGAAAAGCAAAATTTTTCCCATTGAGTTAGATTTGAATACCTAAAATAATTCTTACTCCAAGATTGAGTTTTGACAGCAATTTAATTGTTCATGTGTACTCATAGCAAAAAAAATATTGGCATGCATATTCAGTATAAGTTTCAAATTTCTGGATAAGTTCAATTTGGCTACCAAACACGATAAAGAACTCCTTCTTACTACATCTGAATCCATCAAGATTTCAAACTTCCATATGAAAAGAACTAATGAAAAACACTAAAATGAAAGAGACAGAGATATCCTATCATTAGAAATCGATTTTACTAGATGCACGAAATCGAAGTAGAATATAATAAACAAAAAATAAAACCCATCTGGATTAAATGGCAAAAGATTCAAAAGGCGATAAAATTTAAAAAAGAAAGACGCTAAAAACTTCATTTTTATTATTCCATTTCCATTACAGTGGAGATCTTCCTTACCTCCTCAGGAACCTTCTTGCATTTTCAGCATTGGCTGAATTGGAAGATGGGGTAACAAAACAGTGAGCTGGGTGCGCTTGATTTTATGTAGAGGGGGAGAAAGTATTAAACTAGGCTAGTTGGTGTGATGGCGAAATGATTTGTCGTATAAAGAGTTATACAGTCATGTGAGTTTTTCTTTTTTCTCTTTTTGGATTCTTGCCTAATTAAATAGAAGATAAATCTTATCCTACGAATTTTGGCGGTATATTATATATAGATTCACATTATAAGTATAGGGTAAATTAAGTAAAATGTGACAGATGATTAGGATATTCGATTGCAATAAATGAAATAAGATGGAAAAATATGGTCTAGATCCCCTATTATACATTATATTACATTGTTGACACGTGTACAAATTAACAAAGATAAATTACATCTTTAATAGATAAAGATTCTACAGTTATTATTTTTCATTAATTAATAAACGTGTCGAAAATCGGTACAATATAACACCAATGTATAATAGGGATCCAGAGTAGGAAAAATACTAGGTGTCCCAACCTTGCAAATAAAATTAAAAATATTGAAAAGTCATGTTATGGTGCAATTGTGCAAAATAAAACAAAATGGGAAATAGTATTCATGGATGAAGACTCATCCTTATGGAGGAAATGATAAACTTTATTTTGCACTAGAAACTGTCCCTAGGCTTGCCATATAAAAATTGAGAAGTTGAGTAAAAGACAAAAGTAAATAAAATGGCTAAATGGGTGTATTATGGTAATGTAACATCACACATATATTATACAAATAATGGCAATTATGTATTAATTACTTTTCATTTTCCTTATTGATCCATGCCGTATATGTCATAAATTTTAAAATACATATTGTTTACGTATAAACTAAATATCATTAATATTTGAATACAAATAATTAATTTTTTCAAGCACGGCGTGAGTGGTAATGTGGAATACTTGTTTATCAGGAAAACTAAACAAATGCCAATAATTTCACACTGTAAAATTATACAGTTGATGGGAGATGAACTAAAATATTCTGAAATTGTAGAATAAAGTATATTCTCTGAACGTTAAAAAACATATGGATTACCCATATCTGGAATCTTGGATAAGCATCGTACAGTATTTGTTGCGAAGGATCAAGATATATATCACCCAAAATATTTCACAAATACAAGAATCAACAGCTTAAGGATCAAGAGTTCCTCTCACTCACGACGAAAATGGAAACTCTGGGCCTTCAGTTCTCACCTATCGATGCTCTAAACCTCCATCAAAGACCAAGAAAATGGAATTATCATTCTGTCCCTGCGTCAGTGCCGATTGGTACCGGTCGGTCTTTCTTGAAAAGCAATATCCGTCGCAATGTAAGCATAATTTTATTTTCGAGGAGCTCCCGTTTTTTCTTGATTATCGTTTGGGATGATGTTTCTGAAATGGGCTTCTGTTTCTCCTTTTTTATTTCAATGTTTGGGAATTGGTGTTAATTAGTGCAGACATGCTACGAGAATGCAAGTGGTTGAAGAGGAGTATGAGGTGAAGCAAATGAGGGATATGGCGGCTGCTAGAAAGAGATGGGAGGCTCTGGTAATTTTATATTTCTGCTGACTATATTTGGAATTTTGAAGGGTAAAAGGATGAGGCTAGATGCTAAACATTATTAATCTTTGGGTGCAAAATTTGTGTCTAGAAGAAGCTTACGTGTGTTGCTAATGGAAAAGCCTTTGCAATGATAGTCGATGTTGGTGAGGACGTGAAGTATATTTATGCATCAGTTTGTAGATTAGCCTGTTTGGATTATGTGGAAAATTGGAAAAGTTGGCACCTCGAAGTAGATTCTTCCTGAAATGCATGACGTGTCTCAAAATATGTAAGATTCTTGATGGCTGAAATTTCTGATCTAAGAAGGAACGGTTCTGGAAGGATTACTAAGAGAAAATACTTGAAAGAGTAAATAATATTTTCGTGTAGGTTAACATTCGATTTAGTGTTGAGGCTATGATATGATGATTATCTGAGAGCATGACATAGCTCACAGGCATATTGTGGCATCCAAAACTTTTGTGTTCGTTGAGAAGTGAAAATTAATTATTTTAGGGTCTTTGAATCATATAAACAAGAAACATTTGATATGGAGATTAACTTCCTCTCTGTTACCTGTCAGCATGTTGGTGTCTTTGCATTTACAGTTCACTCCTTATATGTATATAAATGAAGCCAGTTTTGCAATGCGGTCCTTTTTTGGTTTCTGTAATAAGGTTACTATATATATGTATAGTTTCTGCTTACCATTTTGGAGTTCTTTGTTACTTCCACAGTTATTTCTATTGATTACAGATTTACAGTATGAAAATAATATTTCTTAGGTCAGGGAGGGGAAAGTCAAGGTGCTAACTCCAAGAGAAGCTGGATATGCCATTCAACTCTCAAACAAACCCTTGCTTGATGTTCGTCCCTCCATTGAGCGCCAGAAGGTTAACAAAGTTTTCTTATGTTGCTGTCTAAATAAATTTGGCCTTATCTTTTCCCCTTTACTGTATAAGCTGCACTGAATATGATCCTTCACCGGCATAGCATGTAAATTTCCATTCTGTACTATCTCTTCTTGTCATAATATATTAGCATACTGAACTGTGGTGGTTACAAAATTCAGAT
Source organism: Ocimum tenuiflorum (assembly GCA_001278415.1). NCBI lineage: Eukaryota > Viridiplantae > Streptophyta > Magnoliopsida > Lamiales > Lamiaceae > Ocimum > Ocimum tenuiflorum. Next base: position 15,294 of record AYJT01042762.1, read on the forward strand.
TAATCATATCACTATTGAATTGTTCTTGTACATTCTAAAGAAACAATGTTTTGATTTTTTTTCCTTTGATGGAGTCATGGTCTTGCTCATTCCCTTGAAAAATGCAAGATTAACTGTTTACAGTTCCACTTTTTGAGTTACTTTCATGGTTTATTATTTGAGATTCTATTTTCAAATCTTTTTCTTAAGGCATGGGTCAAAGGTTCAACATGGATTCCTATATTTGATGTTGATGAGAACATGGATGCTGGAACTCTTTCACGGAAGATCACAGGATTCATGATGGGTACTTGAACATCAAGATTATTTCTTACATTTTCTCTTTGGTCATTCATCTAATGCATCAACTTTTCCGATACCATCACGTGCTTCAATTATGCAGGAAATTTATTTTCCTAAAGTATTTGACGACTTGTTGGACAGAAGCAGCAGTGGTTGTTATTTTAAGAAGCCAGAATGAGTAAACTCTAATTGTACCACATCACACCACAATTTACTGGACACAGTATTGAAAGTAGTAAATGCACCTTTACCTGTAATGTACAATTAGCAACCAATGCTATTCTTTCTGTGTTAGGACTAACTAAAGAAAATTGTGTAAGATGATACTTATATAATTCTGTTGAATCTGCAGTGCGAAAATCTCTGTAGACATTCCCAAAAGGGCAAAAATTTGAATACTCAAATAGGATAATGATCTCCATTAGTGTGCATCAATAGTTTGATGCCTTACGTGTTAGTTCTAGTTAACATATTGGTCCATTCCTTTGTATTCACCTTGATCTTTCTGAAGTAAGAGCTAAATAATTTTAATTTTTAGGAGGATGGTGGAGTGGCGTCCCTACATTATCCTTCAACAAGTACGGTACTGTTTGCTCTTAACGTTCTTCTCTAATCTACTGTTTATTACCTGATCAATGTGTTCTTTTTTAATTTTTATTTTTATTTTCTTGATAGAGATTTTTTAACAAAAGTTGAGGAGAAATTCCCGAAAGACGCAGATCTTATAGTGGCATGCCAAAAGGGCCTAAGGTGAGATTTTCTTTCAGTTGATAGAATTCCATTGTCAATTGGCTACACTTTCTATCTGAAAATAATTCTTTATTTTAGGTGAGCGGCTAATATCAGCTGACTTAAGATAATATTCTTTTAGTTGATAATATGTTCTAGACATCTAAAATCCTCATTCAAATTAGAACATTTGTAAAGCTATCAAAATTTGATTCCAGTAAACTCCAGTTGTACTTGTATCTGCCCTGTATAGGTTATATGTAAGATGCATTCTGACCGGCCAGTCTGTTTTTTTATCATAAAAGATATTTTAGGAGGTTGGTCATATATTACTGTGCTATAGCTGATAACTATAATGAAACTTAAATTCTTAAATTTTAACTGGGGCATGCCAGGTCAACCCGAAAGTCAACAATTGCTTCTCCTGGGAATCTGTCAATGATAATATGATCTACCATTGTAAGCCCGCTTGCTTGGTCGCTGTAAAAGCACAACAGCTATTACAAACTAATTCTATAATGAATATTCATCTAGGTGTTTTGCAGTTTTGATTTTGCATTTCTCAGTCAGGCACAGTTTATTCTTTGAAACTCATCCAGATTATGGGTTGAAATATTTGATGGAATAGATTCACATTTATAGCATAACGAGTTAATTCTTTAGTTAGAGAATGCTATTATAGGAGATATTCTTACGATCTGATTGTCATCCATAGTTAATTTATCGGACCTGCAATTCAATCTTAAAAATACGAGCAAATAGTTATCTGACTTGACATCTGCGAATCTTTGACAACCAGAGTTGTCAGTATACATGAAAAATCTTTATTTTAATTGGTTGAAAGCAAATATATATTCATCTTGCATACCTGCATCGTTGTTTCCTTTCCAATTTCCGTACTGAGTTATCTCATAATCAGGCAGATCCCTTGCAGCTTGTGAAATATTGTACAATGCTGGCTATGAAAACCTTTTCTGGGTTCAAGAAGGCTTAGAGGCCGCTGAAGAAGAGGTGGTGCATTTACTGTTCTTTTTTACATCTCTCATTCTGGGTAAATATGGATTCTAGATTTTCCATCTGTTATGTTTACTTTGCAGGATCTTGAAAGGGAAGGGTCCCAGCCCTTTAAGCTTGCAGGAATTGGCGGGCTTTCAGAGTTTTTAGGGTAACAAACTTGGTTTTGCTCTTGCACATTTCACTTTATCATCCAAGTCCATCTTTCTATCTAAATGCATGAAAGAGAAGTCGGTCTAGTTTTCCCATGCTATGAATCCGCGAATTGGGTAGCTGTACTTAACTTATAGTGTGCTGTGTCGATTCATAGTTGGACTGATCAACAGAGAGCTGCAGCTGCGAAGGAGGGGTGGGGTTACCGTCTAGTTTTCTCCGCTCGACTGGTAATTACTTAAGGACTGACTAGATTAATAGCATGAGTCGCAGTTTTTTGCATCAAAAATGAAGTATTAATTGTTGGCAGGTTGGACTCTTTCTTGTTGCGGATGCATTGTTTCTTGGAGCACAAGAAGTAGGCCATTATCTCCAACAATTGAGATCTCACTGAAGTCTACCACTTCAAACAGGGTATTTCCACCCAGAACAGATGCAAGGAAAGGGAAGGGTGACGGCCTTTTCCCAGGGAGAAAAAAATACTAGTCGGGTTTTGATCTGACCAAGTTGCTTGTACGAAGAGGTGAATTGATTATCATTTGTAGGAAATCGTGACGGCGTTCAGCTGTCGTCAGCCTTTTTATTTGTTGGATCAAACTGCTAAAAGCACATCAATAGACAACGGTTGCAGGTAGAGAAAGATTGGCGTTAATGATGGCGGCCACTGCAATGCACTATAACAAAAAGATAGTCTCCTTTTATCTAAAATGAGTTTTAGTTTGACAGTTCATTTTGTTCTATTGTTGGCGTAATCGGCCTAGTCGTCCAAAAAAATATATAGTTAAAATCTTAATTATAATTTTGAAATAATAAATACACAAAAAATGATAACTAAAATTTAAAAATATAAATATTTGACGTAACTGATAGTATCGATCGGCTAAGCGACTGTAAAGCTGGTTAAACCACATGCTTATTTGTCAAATCTGCACTAAGTCATTGAATTGAATTATTAAGAGAGCATACGAATTTGGCTATATTGCAAACAAGTTCATGTACAAACAATGAAGTATGTATATACTAATAGAATAAAGTAGATATGCTAAGGTAATATAGTATGCATATGCGACGAAAATTACTCATATATTTCCAACCACCCTTTAATTCCAATTTTATAATGTACATTTAGTTTTATCTGGTGTGTTCTTTCTTTGAGATGGGTGACCACCAGTAGTCTTAATTTTCTCCTAGGGAGTAGTTATTATAAGAATGCAATCTTATATATATGTATATATATATATAAGTGATATAAATTAAAAAATAATATTAGTTGGGATTTAATATTTATGGGAGGGAAATGAGTGCACAATCCACCACTTTTAATATATAATATAGATTTATATTGCATGTGTGGGATTGAAAATTGAGGGAATTTTTCCTCCAAATGAATAGTAAATGACTACTTGACTTTATTATATAGATAGATGTTTTTATGAAAGTGGTTATTTTTGCTTTTGAAAAAGTCTAAATGACTATTTTAAACATTCGACACTTCTTATTTTGTTTTTTTATTATTTTATAATTAGGAAGAATGTGTTGATTATACTTAATTAGAATATACCATTATCAATTTTATGTTATCAGTAAGTTCCAAAAACAAGTATATACCCTAAATACATTTAATAAATGTGAAAATAGACTTTAACAAAACAAATTAGAAATAAAGAAAATATTGAACAAAGTATGTGCGTTAAATATCTATATGTGCAAGCTTTACTTGATATATGACTTGTTTATTGAATTATCTTTCCATTTGCATTAATGACGGATGTGCCTTGAGAAAGAGAGCAGGCAAAGAATTAATCTGTTCACAAATAATCTAGTAAGAGGGAATAGGTTGCACCACACAATTCATCAAAATAGCGAGCGGATAGTTAGGCGGAATTTATGGTTTTGAAACCTATACTAATGTCAATTTATTTTATTATTTTATGGTTGTGTGCTTCATTTCATTTTATAGCAATGCCGAGTCAAGTATGGGTATACTGTGTAAATAATGTGATTTATATCTTTATCATAGTTTATTATTACGTATCTAACAAAGCTAGACATGCTATAGTCTGAAACATATAAATATCGTCCCGGATGACTGACTCTGCCCGATCCACGCTGTTGAAGTATCTGAATTTCACTATATCGAAGTTTGAAATTTGAAAAGGTAAAATATGCGGAAGTTTGAAAATTTCACAAATCACATTGGCCAAATCAACCAAACTGTATTAAAATAATATGATTTCATAAGGTTGGCAATTTGAAACACTAAACATAAGAAAATAAAATGAAAGGAGAGGAGCGGATACAACTGCAGAGGAATGCAAACTTGAAATGTATTGGAGAGGTGAAAACTAAAAGATACAAATTTGGGGATAAAACATTTGAACTTAAGTAAAATTATTTATTAATTTTATAACATTATTTTTAAATATGACTAGTTGATTGGTTTTATGTTTTAAATTGTTAGTTAAATTGTAGCATCCGATTTGGCTATTTGTAATTCTGCAAACGGGTCTGTCAAATTATTTTTCCAAACAGGCTAATCCATGCAAATTAATATGGTTTGTCTGGGTAATTGGGTTCGCTGCTTTACAGTGCAAATCCTATATTTTGCATTACCGTCATTTTTCTTATAATAACTTCTTAGAAAATTATTATGGAATAATAAATTATATTTTAAAATTGAAGAATAATAATTATATATCACTTAATTGAGTAAAATCAACCATGTTTAAACTTGCACTATTCCCCATGAAATTAAATATAAATATTGAATAAAAATTAAAATGACGGAGATTCCAGAAACTAATTGAAATGCGAGTGTAAAAATAAGCTGTGCGAGTTTAATCTCTTGAAATAATAAAATAAAACAAAATTTCTCCTGTTCTGTGAAGAATAAATAAATCAACTGGAATATCCAAGTTGTAACAGTAAAGAGGCATTTGAGAGGTACGTGTTGCTAAGAAAAAGACTATTTTAACCATAAACTCTATTTTCTGTTTAATTTTATTCCATTTCCCAATCAATTCTAAAGTTTTTCGGTATACATATTCAAACAATTTTTTATATTGCATATATTTAGATATATACTAATATTTATTTTTAATATTATCAAGAGTAGACTTTTTAAATTACAAAAGTTGTAAATTTCTTACCCAACTCATGTTATCAAATTAAAGTAATTGTATAGTTGATTCTGTACACTCTCATTTCATCTTGATTTCGATTATTTATTTTTAATTTATACTCGCATGTTGATCTCACCGGGTTAACAATTTTTTACGCATTTACAACAATTGTATGATGGTTTTTTTTTTCAAGTTTAAAACTATTCTCACAGTTTTAAAATATTGATGTGTGCTTGTGTGGCAAAAAGTTTTGAAGCCGAAGTCTGTTGGCTGTTAAAGAAAATGCAGCAGTTTGAGTTGGTCACTCTTTGGTGGTCGTTCACTTTCCTTCTTCTACCTCTACTTTTTGCATACTATTTCATCAAAAGGCCAAAGTCAGACGGCGGCGACACCGACGCTCCCCGTCATCGGAAACCTCCACCAACTCAGCCAATTTCCTCACAAATAATGCTCCTCCACTTGGGTGCTGGTCGGTTCGTCGGCCGATATGGTCAAGGAGATCATCAGAAACCACGACATTGCATTTTCCGACGAACTCTTGACCAAAATGTCAAGAAGATCTTCTACGACGGAGATGACATCTTCGTCTGGGAACAATCGTGGTCCACGAGGTGCTTAGCAGCACCCGAGTGAAATCTTTCGACTCCGTTGGAGAAGAAATTGCTCTGTTTATAAAAAAGATGGAGGAGTGCAGATTTTCAGTCGGAAATGCTGGCGGCGCTGTCGAATGATTTGATCAGCCGCGCTGCGCTGCCTTGGGGAAGAAGTAGAGTGAAGGGGAGCACGGGAAGAAGTTTTTAGAAGTTATGGATGAAAGTGTGGGATTCTCCGTCGCGGAATTTACTTGGATTGATCGGTTGAATAGTCGGATGGCTGAGATGATTGAGGAAGTTTGGATGCAATTATCGGAGATCGCTTGAAAAGTTCGTGCACAGAGTAAAGAAAATCTTGTTGACATTTTGCTTGGGATTTACGCCATTCATCTTATGACGGTCAAAGGCGTTATTTTGGTAAGAAAATGCGTCCATTTACACTCCCGAATTATTAATGTTGTAAAATTTGTCAGGGACTGACTCCACGCCTGCGCAATGTCAATCCCTAGTTAGTTAAAATGGGGACAATCCACCTATATTTTATATTTTCAAATTTATGTATACAAGTATTATAAGAAGAAAAATCATCACAACCAATAACAAATCTTCAAATTAATCTAACAAGGTTAGGATATAATTTACCCCTACTTGATAAATATCTTAAAATTCAACATAGAAACAAGAAAATTAATATCAAGAAAATAACTTAATAATAATATCTCAAATTTTTAAGTTTGAAAAAAAAATAATAATTTAAATAAATAGTTGGCACCCTCCTAGTGCTCAAGTGGGTGCACGGCCTGATTTTGCAATAATACTTGTTCTCACACATACATCATCATGCATGTATAGGATATATTTGCTGTTGGAACTGAGACTTCTGGCACAAATCTACTATGGATGATGACAGAGCTGATGAGGCACCCAAAAGTGATGATGGCACTACAAGATGAAAAAAGAGGTATCATGAAAGGGAAACATCAGATAACCGATGATGACTTGAAGATGCATTATTTAAAAGCCGTGACGAAGGAAACATTCCGTTTGCACACTCCAGCTCCAGCTTTCAATCGCATTGTAAGGAAAATGTGAATCTAATGGGATACGAAATTTGTAGTTGGGAACATGGTTACATTGAATGCATGGAGTATCAGGCAGGGTCCCGCCTATTGCGACAAGTGACAATCCAGAAAAATTTATGCCGGAAAGATTTATAAATTCTTATGTGGATATTAAGGGATTTCATTTCCAGTCAATTCCATTTGGTGCGGAACGAAGAATATGTCGAGGACTTGGGTTTTCGACTATTTCTATGGAACATACAATCGCAAATCTCATGCTCAAGTTTGATTGGGCATTGCGCCACGGAGTGAAAGGAGAAGAAATTGATGTCATGGAGCGACCAGGTTTTACAATGAGGAAGAAGACTCCTCTTTTTGTTGTTCCTACCATCCATTCCACCACTTAGTCTACTGCAAATTGGATTGCTTTTTATAAATCAATAAACTAAAATACAATAATAATAAAATAAAAATGATATCCACAGACAAGGAGGAGATAACTACTCTTATCCACTATAATATTATCCATCTGATTACTTATCTATGTCTATAGTTAAGTTTATATTTTATTTATTTTAACATTATCTATTGACGTTATTCATATACTTCAGAAAAAGAGTTAATAAAATGTTTGCCATGACATAAGTAACAAAAATATAATTCATGGAGATGAAAACACCAGAAAATTTTTAGAAATCATAAATGTAACCGTTATATTTTACTTGCACATAAAATCAACACATAACGCACAATACACAATAATGAATATTATTTTTCTCACCTGCCATCACTGAGCCATGAATTTCAATAGAAAGCCGTCACCTTGCCAATCAGCAATTTATTTCACATTATTCGCATATACTATCTCCCCTCATTCCCATATAGCAAAATAGTGCACCCTTTTAGATGATTGCGCTTTCTTTTGTCTTTGACGGACATTCTTGAAGCGAGGATGATCACAAAACTTACATTCAACTAAATCCCTATCGGCACCCTAATAGATCATGCAATTCCTAGTACAACAGTCGATCTTCTCAACAGGCAATCCCAACCCGCACAACAATTTCTTTGTACTATAGAAGTTCTCTGTTACGAGGTTATTTTCTGACACGATTTCTCTCATTAAATCACAAATCTAATTATATCACTTCTCATACATGTGATTCTCTGATTTCAAGTTCATAAGCCAGGCAACAACCGACATCTGTGTATGGGCTTTGCATCCAGGCCGCAACTTTGTATCCGCAGCCCTAAACATATCATATAGCTTTTGTGCTTCGGAGTTAGGGGGTTCTTCGGGATTGTTCATGTTCACATCATGTTCAACAATATTCATTATCATCGTGTGATATGTGGTTATTTCGTTTCCACGCTCCAATAAAAATGAATTACAATGTTTCTCCATGGTATCTTCAAAGTTGATAATCTTGAACAAATTCATATTTACAAAGGTTTGTGCGAATAATCCATTGATCTCGGTAAGGCATATTGTCACATTTAGAATATCACTTGGAAACATACACAAACACTCAAATGCATTTCATCAATTTGGATTTATTGACTAAAAGTTCCGCATCGAGAAGTTGAGAAAATTCATGTTATCGGAAAATAGGCGAGTGCTTGATTACATCTTCAAAGTCAATCTAGAAATACGCCAGATTAATTAAACAGAATTTGAAAGTTTATAATTTGAATTTAAACCTTAACAGGAATCCAAATTAGTTCTAATAGTCCTCGTATATAGGGTCATTTAAATTCGTAGTATTCGTGAAAGCAAAAATCCAAAATTTCGAAAATGATGAAATCAAATAATCAGTTTGATTTTGAAAAAATCGAACTCACTAAATTTTGATAGAGTTTGGTTTCGAGAAAACCGAACCCAAGAAGGGATGTTGACCAATTCAGTTATTACAAAACCGAAACATAATAATAATTTTGTTAAGTAATTCATTAATTTTAAATGCACCATGCACCAGTAGCTCATAATGCACCATTCGAAGAATTATTTTATTACATAATCTCGACTGTAGTAAAATTAAAATATATTTAAATTCAATTGAAACTTGAACATAGCATATAATTCAATAAATACTAAAATAATAAAGCATTTAATTAATAATTAAAGTACAATAAAGTAATCAAAAAATAGAATGAAAGTAATATAATAAATTAATATTTAATTATTTAAATTAATAATAATATTTATAATTTCATGAAATTGATATTTAATTTGATAAATATAACATCAATAAATAACATAAATAAAGTTAGCAATATTTAAAAGTTTATATGAAAATTACAAGATAAGTATTTGTTCCGTGAAAATTGCAAAAATTTAAAAAGTTATGTTAAAATATGTAACATTGAAAATTTTATGTGAAAATTACAAAAATATGCAATAATTCTGGCAATTAACCCTATGTTAAAACATAACACAAAATTTTAAATTAAATTTAAAATTCAATAACTAAAACCCCAATTACAATTATAATTATAAAAATAATATTCATGAGTTTATTTTAATCCTTAATAAACATAATAAGATATATATATATATATA
>AYJT01042769.1:0-14738 GCA_001278415.1 Ocimum tenuiflorum
CATTAGCAGGAAAAATGTAGCAAGAGAAGTAATATACTTCTAGTTTTGTTTTGGATGAAAGAAAAACAGTTGTTGATTGGTTGATAAAAAATCTCTAGTTGTCTTGAGTGTGTGTATAGGCTTCTATATTTATTACATCATATGTGTTTTTTGAAATGCTCGTATCTTGTTTTTACTTCTCAGATCATTTGCGTTGTTATCTTCTGAAATTGGGTGTAATATGCAGATACCATCATATCTTTCTTCCAGAAGGGCATTTTCTGTTTCTCAGAAAAATGGACCACAGAAGCTAAACTCAGGAAGCAATGCCCCTGAAACTAAGAGTAGTTTACCAAAGATTCTCACTGGAGGTCTTGCGTTAGGTTCTGTTCTCCTGGTTGCTTACTATTATGGGGCTCTTGATGAGTATATTGGGAAACAGCAGCAGAGCATCAGGGATTACACCAACACTGATAAAGCTGGTAAAAGTATGGAGGTGTTTCCAGAACAAAAAGATCCATATTACGATCAAACTAGTGGGTTGAATAAAACAATTTCTGGGAACAACGATGGGGAATCGAGCGCATCAAGTGTCGATGCAGACCATGCCAAGCAAGATACTGAAGCACATCGTGAGCAGAGTGTTCCCGAGGATTCCCTTAGAGCAGAAGAAGAGAAAATTATTCAGGAAAAAGATGCTACAACTGAGACAGCAGAGAATGTAAATCAAGTTGAAGAGAGCGATATTCCTAATATTCCTAATAGCAGTACTTCATCAGATGATGAAACTGTTAAGCCAGCTGAAGAAAGTTTTGATCTGAAGGGCCGAATGGTGGAAGCTGATGAGCAGCAGCTCAAGGCAATTGAAACCACACCCAGTTTTACTCCAGGTGATGATACTTCTGCTGAAATTGAAACAAAGTATGACCAAGGGGATCAAACCCCAACTCAGGACATACAAGAGGTAAATTTGGTTTCTGTGGCAAGGTTAAATTTCCCCCCTCGTCGTTTTCAGTTCATTTTTTTCATGTATAAATCATTAAAGATTCCTTGTGAAGCAACTTATGCTAGGTTGCCCAGAGTGATGGAACAGAAAAATCTAATGCCCTCCTCAACGATTATTATTTGAAAGATAATCATGAAGAATCTGCTACAACTTCATCCAAAAATCATGAGGTTGGTGCTCCCCAAGTAACTACTAGTAAGAAGTAATTGTTTTATATTGAGCAATAAGTTCATTCTAATAAGATTAATGATCTGTTTTCTGATTTATTTTTATTTTAATATTGAAGGATAATGGTGCCACAGTAGATGATGTCCACGATGGTTATATAACAAAGGATGGGAAACTGGTTCTTGACTTCTTGCAAGCTATACATGCTGCCGAGCAAAGACAGGCAGAAATGGACACCCGATCTTTCACCGAAGAGAAGAGAGCAATGAAGGTCAGGAGACAACAACACGCATGCACACTTGTTAATTAAAGCTAGCAAAAAGTCTAGGAGGCTCTGTGATTGATTAGTGCCTTAGTTGGTGAATTTATTGAAAAATCCCATTCCATGGAGTTGTAGATTACACTCTTGTAAGTCTGGCTTAACGTGTGCATCAATTCTTCAGGAGAAATATGAAAAGGAACTTAAGGATGCAAGGGTCAGGGAACTTATGTATGCTGAGAGGGAAGCCATTTTGGATAAGGTTTGAACTTCTACCTTTGTGCTCCAGAATATTAATTTTTGCCCGATATCCATGCATTGCTGCATTTTTTCACCACCAATCTGGTGGAAAACTGTGGAAAATTTTCCTTATCTTTTTTCCTTTTCCTCATTCATTATGCCCAAGTACCAAGTGCATTTTCTGTATCGACTGATTTATTGTGGACGAATGCATGTGTACAATTCCAATCAGGTTTTCCATTTTTTTATTTCTGATATCTACTCCGTCTGCAATTGGCATGGGGTCTTATGGTGCTTAAGAAGAGAGCTTTGTGTATCTTGTTTTTGCTCAGATGTATTGCTTGCAAATCAAAGGAATTCACATCCTCGATTAGCAGTGGGTTACCTTGGAAAGAAATTGCTACTTTAGGAAGTGGAATATATGTATTTCACCCGAAAAGATAGCAGGGTTTTTTCAGTTGTGTATGGAGCAGAAATAGTTTTTCTCCCTGTAGTCCTTATTTTTAAATATTCTCAGGAATTAACTAAAGAACGAGCAAAAGCAGTTGCTGCTCTCAAATCACTTCAAGAAAAATTAGAAGAGGAATTCAAAACAGAACTAGAACAGAAGGTAAAAGTATGATGTGTAACCAAAATTTCTCAATGACTCATTTAAATATGTTAATAATTAATTCTGGAATTTCATTATGCAGGAAAAGGAAGTGGAACAAAGACTGAAGGAAATACAAGATATAGCTAAAGCTGAACTGTCTGCAGCAATTGCAAGTGAGAAGGCATCCCAGATTGAGAAAATGGCCGAAGCAAATCTTCATGTATGACACCTGCTAATGTTAATTTCTTTATGGAGTCAAAGAAGTCATTTACCAGAGAACAGAAACTTTAAGTTACTTTTCAAACGTGTTATCTATTTGGTTCAAATAAAGATACAGGCACACAGCCCATTATGAAAGTTTATAGAGAAGCAAGACGAAGAAATAGTTCCACAACAATCCTTCAGTTAGAGGAAGCTAAAACTTAAAGAGATGAAGTAACAAATTGATCAAATCTAGGAGGAGTCTAGTAAAGAAATGGCAATTTATTGTATTATTTTCATTATTTTTGGTGCTGTTTGGAGTTTCATTGTATATCCTTTTTTAATAGCTTGAGAATGTGATGCGTGAATCCCCCCCTCCCCAACACAAATAATAATAGAAAAAAATCTGTTAAGAGTTAGCTTAAACTACGTTAGTCCATCTGCTCTCTGCTGGTCTGGATGAGTCAATGACGCCCTGCTGTTCTTTGCAGATTAACGCCTTGTGCATGGCATTTTATGCACGATCTGAAGAAGCACGGCAGAGTCATTCTGTTCACAAGCTTGCCCTGGTAGTGTGTTGACTTCCATAATTGCTATTGCACGGTCCTAGATCTCACCCTGAAATCCACCTTTACACAGCTTATTGATTGTTATTTTCATAGCTGGACATGGATTCAATGTTTGTTTTATCAGACAGGGATTAGAATATTTGTTTTCATAGCTGATGTGTCGAAAACCTGACATGGAAAACTCGGGAAAGAAATGAGTACTTTCATTAAAAAGATTTTACTGAGTAAGAACCACATGGGTGAAGCTCTCAAATGAGAACCATTTTGTGATTGTCATTCCAATATTTTTTGGTTTTTGAAGCTGGACATGGTTTGCAAGGTTTTGTACTACTGACCACAGGCATAATGTAGTCTGTCTGTCTGACTGATTTGCCTGTTATCTCACGCGTTGCAGGGTGCATTGGCATTGGAGGATGCACTATCTAAAGGGCTACCAATTGAAAAGGAAATCGAGGCTGTCCGCTATCATCTTGAAGGCATTGACAAAGACTCACTAATATCTCTAGTTCTGTCTTCACTTCCTGAGGATACCCAAAAAAATGGAACAGATACCCTGCCCCAACTTAATCATAAGGCAAGTTGCATCTCTCCATATGCAACCAAATCTTCCTGCTGAAATTCTTGATGCTGCTTCAATTACATTATGCAATGTTATCTGAAAAAAAAGGAACCTTACTTTTTTTTTTTGAGGAAGAGTCGTACTCCTTTTGTAACCGTTTTTGGTAGAGTGGTGCTACTTAATCTCAAGCACTGGAATATCTGTGGGGCAATATGGAGTCAATTGGGGGGTTTAATAAGCATAGTATAAAAAGACATGAACTAGTGTTTTAAGTTTCTTTTTAAATTTTGAACTGCATTATACTACAAATGAAGATGGAGATTGGATTCGGAGGTTCGAACTGTCCTTAGAATAAGGTTATTTCAAGGAAATTATCGTTCTTCGAAATTGTATTGCATTACCCCTTGATTTACAATATTTCATTTTTTTTGCAGTTTGATGCCATCAAGGGGACACTGAGGCACTTCAGTCTAATTCCACCAAGTGGCGGTGGAATACTGTCCCATTCATTGGCTGAAGTCGCTTCTTGGTTAAAGGTACATCTCATTCCCTCACCGTTCAGCATTCTAAATCAGATCACGAAAAATATCTTCATAATTCCAATCATGTTCAGGTTAAGGAGGTCGATCAATCAGGTGAAGGAGTCGAATCTCTCATAAACCGAGTAGAAAATCTGTTAGCTCAAGGAAAACTGTGCGAAGCTGCAGACACACTCGAAAACGGGGTCAAAGGCAGCCAGGCCGCAGAAGTTGTCGCCGACTGGGTCAAATGCGCTAGAAACAGAGCTATCACAGAGCAAGCTTTGACCATCTTGCAGTCCTACGCCACTTCCATCAGCCTCACATGAACCATCATACGGAATTTTCGAACCGAGTTCAGTTTTGTGAAGCCACCGAGGTTTGTTTCCGGCCTAAAGTAATTGACAGTCAAAATTTTTTCAGAAACTACAGACAAACGAAATGCTTCCTGCACGCTGAGCTATCTGTGTGACTCTTACTGATGTAGACTACCTTCTTTTTTTGGGATTCCCTTTAAGGGACACAACAAAATAAATCGTGGTAGCGCTTTTATGTAGTGCTATGGTGTTTATTTCGTCATAAAAAGTTGCTGTGATAGCGATGGAAAAGCGTGAATAATTTTTGTAGCAATTTCATTGCCTGCTGGCTGTGGCTGGCTACTAGTTGCTATTTTATATTCACTAGTATTTCTTGTTGATTGGATGTCGTACCTAATTGTGCTAATTTTCAAGTCGCATCAAGTATTGGCCCCATGGTCCATATTCTCCGTGGGATCAAATATACCTATCGGAAAATCTACTGCCCCCGACACTCACATAAGACTGCGGGACGGGGCTCTCACGGCTATCATAATTCCATTAGATTTATGATCAAAATTATTTCAAATCCTCTTGAAATCTCTTGTGTTATATTTGAATTACGTAGATAACATGTCAAATTAAAGTTCTGTATACTAATTTTTCAGGCATACATATGAATTTTAAATTTAATTTAATTCTCCGAATTGAAATAGAATGAAGCTAATTTAGATGTTATAAACCTTAACTTGAATTAATAAACATTATGTATACTTTAATTCGGATGCAAATAAGTCTTAACTGAAACTGAATAAGCCTCAAATTTTATTTTAATTTTTTGTTTTTATCCACAATTTTTTCAATAAATATAAACTTGAATAATATGTATAAATACTAACCAGATTTAACTGCACATTCGATAGCAAATTTAGTTTTCATTTTTATTTTGAGTATTTTTTATTTCTATTTAATCTATGTTTGATTAAAGATGAATCAACTCGACAACTTTTCATGCTAGCCTCGATTAACAATGTGAGACGAAAACTTTCTTGCATGGGCGGGTGCAGTGATAATTATGTGCCCAATGAAATTTATGTTAAATCACCTAAATTTAGACTGATTTAAATAGTTTATTTTCACCAGCCCAAATTCATATCCGTTCTGGATCCTAAATTCAAACTCATACCCCCCTCCTGAATTTTAAACCAAAATCCTCCTAAATTATTTAGACGGTCTAACCGGAGACTTCCTCATAATTATTTATTATTATTCTACGCATTGAGTTTATTTAAGAATATATTAATTAGAGGGTGATAATAATAGTTTACGTTTTTTGATTATCTTAATGATGATCGGCATGTTTGTTTAGATATGGACTTGATAACTGCATGTGGGACTCGACATTACTTAATATTGAGACAAATAAATGGTAACATGGTCTGTCAAAACTCAAATTCATTAATTTATTAACCAATTAGTGTCATTCACAATCCTTATTAGGTGTATCTCTTTTATATATATATATATATAATCGGCTTCAGTTGCAAACTCTGACATCATCAATCATATAAAAACAAGCCAAATTGTTTTATAACAAAATGAAAGAAGAAGAAACTCGTAAATAAGGCAAAATCTTGCGTTATGCTGACTAAATAATTTAGACGAATCTAAATAATTTATTTCGATGATCCCAAATTCATACGCGTTTTGGATTCTAAACTCAAACTCGTATTCTTTCTGAATTTTAAACCAAAACCCATCTAAATTATTTAAACGATCTAACCGAAGACCTCATCATATTTTTTTATCAGTCTCATATGATGTATTTACATTCGGATGCAAATATACATTAATTATATATATATATAGAGAGAGAGAATTGTAATCAAAATGGGCCATATGATATTTTCTACAAAATGGGCCTAAATATTCAAGTTATTAAATTTTAATTTTTTTTAATATTGTGTAAAATTCAGAAAATCATATATTACCACAAAAACTCAAATACACTAAGAAAAATATAATCTCTCTCTCTCTCTTTTGTATTCACTGCACTATTCATTCATGATTAGATCTCCTAAATGTAGAGTATTATTTCCATATGTGATGTAAATTTTTTTTGTAAAACAGCATAAATATTAAAGAATAAATAATTTCTTTAATTATGGAGAAATGGAAGCGAGCCGAGCCGGATTGGGAGCCGAGCCGCCGAAGCCGTCGGTGGTCCGCCACCACATCACAGCGGAGCTTTCTCTCTCTTCCACACACTCTGTAATTCTTCTTCTTCTCTCGCATATACGTATACACGAAATTATTCACACACACTCTCTCTCTCTATCTCTCTCTCTCTCTCTAAGCAATCTATCTTCATCGCTTGTCAGCTACGAAACTCGAAGAGATTTTCATTTTAGCGAGTGTGAAAGTGAGTGGGGAGAGAGAAGCTCACCCACACAGTGCAGCTTCTTTCTCGCCATTCTCGCTCTGAATTCGCAGCAGCTTGCCAGTATTTGTGTTGGCGAAGGAAATCCTAATGCTCTTCCGCTGAATCTAATAAAAGGTGTCGTTATGTTCGCCAGATCTTATTTTTTAGCGCATTTAGTTATCTTATCCGCGAAAATCTCGCCGGTCAGTGCGCTGTATTGAGTCGGATTTACTGTTTTCGCGAGAGAATTGTCAGATTCTCTGTCCGGAATGTTTGATCTGATGATCTGTTTAAGCATTCGAGTTGCATTTCGAGAGGTTTTCGGTTTTCATTGGAAAAGTGATGACCGTGCTTTCGTATTTGATTCATTTCAGCTTTTGTTTAGTCAGTGAATTGTAATTGGATGCAACTTTCTGTACATTTCGCATTTATTCTTTCACAAATTTGATTTGGTGTGGGGGGGAGATTCAGTTGGATTTCACACTTTAGATTATGTCATTTTCTGCTGTTAAAATTTCGGCTGTGCTTATTTATGTGTATAATTTAGTCTAGTCGACTCACTATGTGCTGTGGCTGACTTGTGATTTCAACAGGACGCAGCAGTTAGCTTCGCCTTTGTGAGGGGGCAATCGGATCTGAAGAGAAAACCTCAGAATCACAGCAAAGCTGGCGGCGGCACTAGCTTGGAGGGTTGCTGCTCCCAATGGCAGCATTCCCTCTAGTGACTTGGTAAGAAATTTCACTTAACTAGTTCTTGTTTGTCTTGTGCCCGTCCGTGTATTTAAATCTTGAAATATGCTGATCTGTCTGTATCTGAACGGATGATTTCTAATTACATTTTCCTTGTTCAGATCACATGCACTGCACATAGTGACTTTCTTTGTGTTCAATTGTTATTTCTTTGCTGTTATTCATGTTGTACATGCCAGTCAATTTGAAGAAATTTCAATGATAGCTCTTACTCTTGAATCCAGAGTTCCAAGATTTCTTTTTGCATAACTTATATTGTATACTTAGTGGACCACATCTGATATTACTATCTTCTCAAGGCAAGATTACATTATTTGCTGGGTTGCATCTATGATATCACACCATGTATTTTCTTGGTCATGTACTCATGTTCCAATCCTCAAATATATATTTTGGGGTCTGTATGTTTAATTGATTATTTTGCACTTCTTGTTTGTTGTTTTAGGAGAGAAATGGGGAATCTAGACCTCACGATTCAGAACCTCCAACCCCCCATGCACTCATGAAAATGGGTTCAAGGTTAGCAGTTGCTTCTTTTTCTTTTTTTCTTTTCTGTAATGAGTTTCCCATGTTTGATTTCTTTTTGAGGTTGATCAAGTTTATGTGCTTTGAACTTGAAGCTATTGTTGAGCACTGGCACTCATTTGACTTCATATGTATTCTGACCCTCCATGTGGTGGCAACCTAGTCCCACCCTAAATCTACAGAAAAGTGGGAATAATTCACCAATCCATCTCTTTGTAGATTGTACTTCTAGTTTAATTTTAATGGAGATAGTTCATTATTCTAAATTCTGTTAACTCTCTACCTGGGGCCATTGTCTTCCTGTACATGCTGTTGCTACATGCAACATGATTCTTCATTGTCCTAGATTTGTTTTACCTCATTGTCCTAGATTTATTTTACCTTTGATGTTAACCAATTTTTCTGGTTATACAAACTTGAATTATCTTTTGATAGGTGACAATTGTAGGTTTATAATTTTGCTGTTATGGAAATAGTTATATTTCAATGTCCACTGTACTGAACTATCATTTTGTTATCGACTTTTGTTAACAGTCATGACATTTATTTCCTGCAGAGATAGAGGTAGTATGGAGGACCCAGATGGGACATTATCAAGTGTTGCGCAGTGTATTGAGCAATTGCGGCAGAGTTCCTCATCATCACAAGAAAAAGAGAAATGCTTGAGACAATTACTTGAGCTAATCAATACAAGGGAAACTGCTTTTGGTGCAGTTGGATCACATTCGCAAGCAGTTCCTGTTCTCGTATCTCTTCTTCGGTCAGGATCACTTGGGATTAAGATACAGTCTGCTGTAGTGTTAGGTTCTCTGTGCAAAGAGAATGAACTACGAGTCAAAGTATTACTTGGAGGTTGCATCCCCCCATTGCTTGGTCTTCTCAAGTCAAACTCAAGAGAAGGCCAAATTGCAGCAGCAAAGACCATATATGCCGTGTCTCAAGGCGATGCGAAGGATCATGTTGGATCAAAAATATTTTCAACAGAAGGAGTTGTACCTGTTTTGTGGCAACAATTAGATAAGGGACTTAAGGCAGGAAATGAGGTTGACGACTTATTGACAGGAGCTTTGCGTAATCTTTGTAGCAGCACTGAGGGATTTTGGCCTGCGACAATTCAAGCTGGAGGAGTTGATATTCTAGTCAAATTGCTTACTACAGGCCAATCAAGTACTCAAGCAAATGTGTGCTTTCTCCTTGCATGCATGATGATGGAAGATGCATCTGTTTGTTCTAAAATATTGACTGCAGAAGCTACAAAACTGCTACTAAAGCTACTTGGGCCGGAAAATGAAGCTCCGCTAAGAGCGGAAGCTGCCTCTGCTCTTAAATCTCTTTCTGCACAATGCAAAGAAGCCAGGCGGGAGATTGCTAATGCCAATGGTATTCCTGTTCTAATAAATGCTACCATAGCTCCTTCTAAAGAATTTATGCAGGGTGAGTTTGCCCAAGCTTTGCAAGAGAATGCAATGTGTGCTCTTGCAAATATATCTGGTGGGTTGTCTTATGTCATCTCAAGTCTTGGTCAAAGCCTTGAATCATGTTCGTCACCTGCACAAGTAGCTGACACATTAGGTGCGATAGCGTCTGCTCTAATGATATACGATAGCAAGGCTGAATATTCTAGAGCATCAGATCCGATGGAGATAGAGAAGACATTGCTACAGCAATTCAAACCTAATTTACCATTTTTACTCCAGGAGCGTACAATAGAAGCCCTTGCCAGTTTGTATGGTAATGGAATACTAGCAAGCAAACTTGCAAATTCCGATGCCAAGAGGCTACTTGTGGGATTGATTACAATGGCCACAGATGAAGTTCAGGAAGAGTTAATAAGATCTTTACTTATTCTTTGCAACAATCAGGGTACATTGTGGCAGGCTCTTCAAGGTCGTGAAGGGATCCAGCTTTTGATATCCCTTCTTGGTCTATCATCAGAGCAGCAACAAGAGTGTGCTGTTGCTTTACTTTGCCTTCTATCCCATGAAAATGATGACAGCAAATGGGCTATTACTGCTGCGGGTGGTATACCTCCACTTGTTCAAATTCTAGAAACTGGGTCTGCTAAAGCTAAAGAAGATTCTGCAACAATCCTTGGTAACCTCTGTAATCATAGTGAGGATATACGTGCTTGTGTTGAAAGTGCTGATGCTGTTCCTGCTTTGCTCTGGCTGTTAAAGAATGGGAGACCCAATGGAAAGGAGATTGCTGCTAAGACTTTAAATCATTTGATTCACAAGTCAGATACAGCAACAATCAGCCAACTCACTGCATTACTAGTCAGTGACTTGCCTGAGTCCAAAGTTTATGTATTGGATGCATTGAAAAGCTTGCTCTGTGTGGCCCCTCTGAATGATATGGTGCGTGAAGGTAGTGCAGCAAATGATGCAATTGAGACAATGATAAAAATATTGAGTTCTCCTAAGGAAGAGACTCAGGCAAAGTCAGCTCTGTCTCTTGCTGGAATTTTTTATGTCAGAAAAGACTTGCGAGAAACTAACATTGCCGTTAAGACTCTTGGTTCAGTCATGAAACTTTTGAGCTCTGAATCTGAAATCATCTTAGCAGAAGTATGTGGGTGCCTTGCTGCTATATTTCTTTCCATTAAAGAGAACCGCGATGTGGCTGCTGTTGCTAGAGATGCTTTGCCTACGTTGGTGGCACTTGCTAACTCCTCAGTGCTGCAGGTCGCAGAGCAAGCAGTTTGTGCTTTGGCCAATCTCCTTTTAGACAATGAAGCTTCAGAAAAAGCTATCACAGAAGAAATTGTTTTACCTGCCTCCAGAGTTCTGCGTGAAGGCTCAAATGCTGGAAAGACCCTTGCAGCAGCTGCTATTGCTCGCCTCCTTCGTTCTCGTCAGATTGATTCATCTTTAACTGAATGCGTAAATCGTAATGGAACAGTACTTGCTATAGTTTCTTTCCTGGAAACTGCCAACAGTGAATCGGTTGCTACATCAGAGGCATTAGATGCACTTGCTTTTCTCTCCAGATCTGTTGGAGATGTTGGGGAAGTAAAGCCTGCTTGGACTGTTCTTGCTGAATATCCAAGTAGCATTACCCCAATAGTTTCTTGTATTGCTGATGCCACACCACTGTTGCAGGATAAGGCTATAGAAATATTATCTCGGCTCTCCCAAGCACAGCCCCTGATTCTTGGGAATACTGTTGCCTGTGCTGGTGGATGCATTTCATCTATTACAAGAAGGGTAATTAGTTCCTCAAATACAAGGGTTAAAATTGGAGGAGCTGCACTGCTTGTCTGCACTGCGAAAGTCAATTATCAACGGGTTGTTGAAGATTTGAATGGATCTAATATGAGTACATCACTCATTCATTCTCTTGTTGGAATGTTAGCTTCTCAAGAATCTTCCCCAGCTGGAGATCAGGACAACAAGGATATTATTAGTATCTCCAGGATAACTGACAAGGAAAGTGAAGATGATGTGGAGAGAAGTACGTCAGTCATCAGTAATATGAATATAGCTACTTGGCTTCTTTCTATCCTTGCTAGTCATGATGATAGAAGTAAAGCTGAGATCATGGAGGCTGGTGCAATTGAAGTTCTCACTGACAAAATATCTGAATCATTATCTCGTCTCATACAGGTATTTGGTTTATGTTATTGATTTTAGTGCACTACTTCAGAAAATTCTTATTTACAACATTGCTGCATATTATTGAAAACATTACTGATTTTTTTCCTTTTTCTTCAGGGTGATTATAAGGAGGATGGTAGCATATGGATTTGTGCCTTATTGTTGGCAGTATTATTCCAAGATAGAGATATCATACGTGCTCATGCAACAATGAAAGCTATTCCAGTACTCAATAGTTTGTTGAGGTCAGAAGAGGGGGCCAACAAATACTTTGCTGCCCAAGCTGTGGCAAGTCTGGTCTGTAATGGTAGCAGGGGGACTCTTCTCTCTGTCGCCAATTCAGGGGCACCAGCAGGACTCATCACCTTGCTTGGTTGTGCTGATGCTGATATACATGATCTTTTAGAATTAGCCGAAGAGTTTGCTTTAGTTCGTTATCCTGATCAAGTGGCCCTAGAGAGATTGTTTAGGGTTGATGACATCAGGCTTGGTGCTACTTCTAGGAAAGCTATACCAGCGCTGGTGGATTTGCTGAAACCTATTCCTGAACGCCCTGGAGCTCCTTTCCTTGCTCTGGGGCTTCTAATCCAGCTTGCTACAGATTGCCCTTCCAATCAAATTGTTATGGTAGAGTCAGGGGCCTTGGAAGGGTTGACAAAGTACCTTTCTCTTGGCCCCCAAGATGCATATGAGGAAGCTGCTACTGATTTACTAGGCATTATGTTCAGCACACCTGAGATAAGGAGACATGAATCTGCATTTGGTGCAGTCAGTCAACTTGTAGCAGTTTTGCGCCTAGGTGGAAGAGCGGCTAGATATAGTGCTGCTAAAGCTTTGGAAAACTTATTCTCTGCTGATCATGTAAGGAATGCTGAGTCTGCCAGGCAAGCCGTTCAGCCTCTAGTGGAAATTCTGAGTACTGGTTTGGAGAAAGAACAGCATGCTGCTATCGCTGCCTTGGTTAGATTGCTAAATGAGAACCCTTCAAAGGCCCTCGCAGTTGCTGATGTTGAGATGAATGCAGTTGATGTGCTGTGCAGGATTCTTTCATCAAATTATTCTATGGAGTTGAAGGGAGATGCTGCCGAATTGTGCGCTGTCCTTTTTGGCAACACAAGAATAAGATCTACCCTAGCAGCAGCCCGCTGTGTTGAGCCTTTAGTTTCTCTGCTTGTTACGGAGTATAGTCCAGCTCACCATTCTGTTGTCCGTGCATTAGATAAACTCCTTGATGATGAACAGCTGGCAGAACTTGTTGCTGCACATGGTGCCGTCATCCCACTTGTAGGCCTTCTATTTGGTCGAAACTATTTGCTTCATGAAGCTATATCAAGAGCTCTAGTAAAGTTAGGTAAAGATCGACCAGCCTGTAAGATGGAAATGGTGAAAGCTGGAGTAGTAGAGTGTGTGCTCGATATACTTCTTGAAGCTCCTGATTTTCTCTGTGCTGCATTTGCTGAATTGCTTAGAATACTTACAAATAATGCAACCATTGCAAAAGGCCCTTCAGCAGCAAAAGTGGTCGAGCCTCTCTTTATGTTGTTGACGAGATCAGAGTTTGGACCTGATGGACAACATAGTGCATTGCAGGTTCTTGTGAATATATTAGAGCACCCACAGTGCCGTGCGGATTATACCCTTACATCACAACAAGCCATAGAACCCCTCCTACCATTGCTCGATTCTTCTGCTTCAGCAGTGCAACAGTTAGCAGCAGAGCTTCTCTCTCATCTGCTTTTGCAGGAGCATCTTCAGAGAGATTCATTTACACAGCAGGTGATCCCTCCACTGGTACGCATTCTTGGTTCTGGCATTCCTATTTTGCAACAGAGAGCTGTCCGTGCTCTCGTCAATGTTTCAGCAATATGGCCAAATGAAATCGCGAAAGAGGGCGGTGTGAGCCAGCTCTCAAATGTCATACTTCAGTCAGATCCTCTTCTCCCTCATGCCTTGTGGGAGTGTGCTGCTTCTGTGTTATCTAGTATTCTGCAATTTAGTTCCGAATTCTATTTGGAAGTACCCGTAGCAGTGTTGGTTAGGTTGCTGCGATCAGGAACAGAGAGCACCGTTGTTGGTGCACTGAATGCCCTTCTTGTGTTGGAGAGCGACGACTCAACCAGTGCTGAAGCAATGGCTGAAAGTGGGGCGATTGAGGCGCTTCTGGACCTTCTTAGGAGTCATCAGTGTGAGGAAACAGCTGCCAGGCTACTCGAGGTGTTGTTGAACAACGTGAAGATCAGGGACTCAAAAGTTACCAAATCTGCAATAGTCCCACTTTCTCAATACCTTTTAGATCCCCAAACGCAAGGCCAACAGGCAAGGTTACTTGCGACCCTTGCTCTTGGGGACCTATTCCAGAACGAGGCTCTTGCTCGAACAGCAGATGCTGTTTCAGCCTGCCGAGCATTAGTGAATCTCCTCGAAGATCAACCCACCGAGGAAATGAAAGTAGTAGCTATATGTGCATTACAGAACCTTGTAATGTACAGTCGATCAAATAAGAGAGCTGTTGCAGAAGCTGGTGGCGTTCAAGTTGTGCTCGATCTGATCAGCTCTAGCGACCCTGATACATCGATACAGGCAGCAATGTTTGTTAAACTTCTATTCTCTAACAACACCATTCAAGAATATGCTTCCAGTGAAACTGTGAGAGCTATAACAGGTAAATCTTGCTTGCATTTTGATATTTTGATGACAAAAATTTCTAATCTATTCATTGCTATTCCAGCTGCAATAGAGAAAGACTTGTGGGCTACTGGCACAGTCAATGAAGAGTATCTGAAGGCTTTGAATGCACTTTTCGGCAACTTCCCCCGTCTCAGAGCCACCGAGCCTGCAACTTTAAGTATTCCTCATCTGGTCGCGTCTCTCAAGACTACCTCAGAAGCAACTCAAGAAGCTGCATTGGACGCGCTATTCCTTCTCAGGCAAGCCTGGTCAGCATGTCCAGCTGAAGTTTCTCGAGCGCAATCTATTGCTGCAGCAGATGCTATACCCCTTTTACAGTACTTGATTCAATCAGGCCCACCACGGTTTCAAGAAAAGGCCGAGTTTTTAT